>JAUJYS010000826.1:0-20227 GCA_033995665.1 Melogona broelemanni | reverse complement strand
CTTCCCTGCCCCTCACATATCTCCATAGAGACACGAGGGTGCAGTAATCCTGTAGTGATTAGCACTACGGTGATTTTAAATTAAAAAAAATGACGTGGATAAATATGTGTAACTTGTCCCAGGATAGTGAATGGCGCCTATCTCACATATCTCAATACTGACACTCGATCTAACGCTTATTGATAAAAATGTTGAAAGTTGAAACAATTTTATGAAATACTGACGCTGATCAACTTGTACAAGTTGAATATTCATATCTGATTACGTAATTGCATCCTGCTTGGTGTTTCAGTAACGCCGAGAAGAAACTGAAGCTGACGGACGGAGACCGAGAAAGATTGCTGAAGATCAGTCAAAAGGAGATGGAGAAGGCGGCCAATAACGTTCACCTGTTCCTGTCGTTGCGGGCCTTCCTCGATGTTTGCGTCAATTTGGATTTGGTACAATCTATTTATCATTGGCTTTCTCAATTTTCTGAACAATGTGTCATTTACATGCTGGTAATTGCCGGTAATTTTGGAAAATAGGGGAAAGTAGTTTCCGATGAGTTGACACAATTAAACGCGAATCACGACAACGTTAATTAATTATTTTATGCTGTACTACCCCATATTATGTTACCCAATACATGCATATACATCGGTTGCCATCGTGATTAGTTTCGAGATCAGTTAATTGTTTATTGTCTTCGATCAATACTTCGTCATTCAGTTGAAAGAATAACTCCTCTGACGGCATCGTAAGTAGACATCGTAATACTTCACAATTAACAATTTTAATAAAGTAATAAAGTTAAATATTATCATGAAAGAGTTCGGCGCGATCACGGATGCTATCTAACATAATATGTATTTATGTAATATCTAACATTATAATTTATTATTATATGTTATTCCGTTAGTTCTTTCTGCTGTAGTTCGAAAATCTGAGAAAATGTCGACTTTATTTCTTTTTTAATATTACTCTTTTTTCAGACTAGTAAGGCTCAACACACTTTGATGGCGTATCGCGGCAAAAGCAGCAAGTCTGACAACGCTCCTAAAGTGTACGACCATCGGCTGTACAACATCGTGCTCAACGGACAAGCACGAAAGGCTAGTGCACAATCAATAACAAATTCCATTTCTACTGCATTTTCATCTAAACTTAAGTGAAGTTATTATTGTAACTAATGTTGGGTAATGTTTGCTACAAATAGGGAAACTGGTCTAAAGTAATGGAACTACTTTTCCTCATGCGCGAAGCCAAAATTCCGCGCACCCTCTCCACTTACGTTTCCTGCTTCGAATGCATTTCCCACTTGCCCACCCACGACCGAAAAACCATTCAGAAGTTGTTAGACGACTTGGAAAACGACGTGAGTTATTTGCTTAGACGGTGAATTTGAGCAGGTTTTTGTTGCAATGATTGTTTCTAACTGCAATTTTTTGGGGTGGTATTTTAGGGACTGGACATAATGAACTTGGACCACGAATGCACATTTGTGGGGGATCAGCGTGAACGTGTCATCAGGGTAATTACCGTTTTCAAAAATGACTAGCGTACTGCACGATGTTGAAATTACATTTCGTTTTCCCTATCCGATAAAGCGAATTATAATTCAAACAGATATAAGAATGTGGTTCGGTACAGCGCCAAAATAAAGACGAACACAGTCTGGCGAACTTGCGGCATTTGCAAACAAAAATTCAATGTGGGCGCAATGATCAATGAAATACGGATTCACCACGTGGCCAGCACGCGAAAAAAGCTCAGTTTTTTGACAATGACACAAACCTATTTACCCTCACAAATCTCATGTGTACCAATAATACACGAGTTCGCCACACTTTATTTCGGCGCTGTATCGGAAACACGTAGTCAATTTTTATTTCGGCGCTGTACCGAAACACGTAATCACATGTTTAAATTAATAGATGCCCTAACTCGACTACGTTCTAGACGCCTTCAACTATTATTACTAACCAATTATAATTCTTTACAACGCTACATTTTAGGTAATTCGTACGGTATTGCCAGGTTTCACGCCATCAACCTTCGATACATCGACAGGTTACGATGTGCCTTTGCTGGCGCCGCTCAACTCTGAGCAATCTGGTCAGGTAATTTATACATCGAAGAACGGATGGTGCCTATTTTGATGCCCTAGATTGTCTTTAAAAAACCAATTCATTACATGAACAATTCACGTTGTTGTCATTACAGGAGCGCGTGTGCTTTCCATGTGGCCACGTTTTGCGTGAGGAGGAGCTCATTGGTCTAGCCGATGAGCAGTTAAAGATGGAGCTTGAAGGCGATATCATGATCGATTCCGTTGCCAAACGGGCTCAGGTGAACAGTCCACTCAACAAATATGTGAGTTTATCGGCATTTTTTTTCTGTTTGATATTTTACTGTTTGGAATGAATATTTTTCACTTCCATTCAAGCTGCACGTTTCGTTGTCAGTTAGCTGGAGAACTGTATTAGGTTGAGGCGCGCGCCGAGCACCCCTAGAGAACTGACAGGCAATAGTAGACACACAACCGATACTAGGAGGAGACCACCTACACTTCCGGTTCCTTTGCCGTTACTCGCGTTCTGATGCTAACATTGAGCTTACTTATACTTACCTTGTATTCCATCTACTTCCATCTGTATATCTCCAAGAGTAAATAAATAACTGCGAATATTATATTCAAGTCACCGTTCTTACGTCTCCTCAAGGTTACGACGGTCCCGGGTTCGATTCCTGGCGCGGGCTCTCGTTTATTCGATCCCAGGTACTGTTGTCGATATGTGTTCCCCAAATACGGTGGCCACGTTATTTTTGTGCAGGGAATTATTTTTATTTATTTAGTAAAAAGTTGCAGAAAGGTTATTTTTAACTCAGTAGTTTTGTTAATCGTTTTTATGTTTTATTACTGCCTTTCTTAGCAAGAGAAGTTAAAAATTTGCGAGGATGATTGGCGAAAAGTTTTATTGGCTTCCTACACAAATAAAGTAAAAAGGCTCGAACACGAATCCCAGAGTAGGTTTTTCATTGTATTTGTATTTACTTTTATTCAATAATTTGTCAATAATTTGTTGGTTGTTAGTATGACATTAATGTTTCCATTTATTTCGACTTTCCTATTTTTCGTTCTTTTTTTTTTTCAAGATTCGTTGACCGTCAACATAGTTCCTTTTCTGAGTGCGCTGGACCCCCAAGTATACGTCGACGTCATTTTACAAGTAATTTAAACAAAATCGATCCAACAACAACCACTTTTGAAAATGTGATATTGAATCGCCAAGCGTTTTTGCTAAACGTGTGCGTATTCTATTTTTTTATAGGAAGTTCGCAACCTCGCTGAAACATCCGAATCATTTAGTCCTACAGTCGGCGTTCTCTATTGTACTTTGGCAGCCAAAATCATGAATCGCTATTTGACCCAGACCAAACAAAATTCTGGCATTGTTGGAAAGGTAAAGCTGGTTTTCTGTTTTTTTTTTTATTTTATTTTTTACATTTGAATTGAATTAAATGTGCAATTGTGAGCTTGACCACCTGTTCGACATCATAATTTAATATAAAGTAGGATGCAGTGTAATTTTTCTCTTTTTGATGTGGCTCTAGATCGAGGAGCTGTATGCCAAGTTTTGTGGCTACTACTGTGATCCGGAGTTGACCAATCGCTTCACACCCAGGGAATATTGGAACCACTTGCAAGCAACCTATCCCAACGGACCAACTATTGTAAGTTCATCTAGTATGAACGTCGTGAAAGTACATTGATGTGGTCGGATGCGTTTTCACCACTTGCTTCCAGTTGAAATTCTTCATTTTTGAGTAATTGTGTTCATTTTGTTTGGTGTGTAGGATGTGGAAGATGTATGGTGGCCGCAACCAATTTTACATGGCGTAAGTGCTACTAGTTATACCCTCTGCTGTTAGTTTTGTATTGATTATTATCAGCTCATTTCATTTTAAATTGTATTATTTATCAGATTGGAAAGTTCCTGTACGACTTCATCCTGCATGACATCAAGATCAAAGTGGACTTGTTCAAATCTAGCGAGAAAACTGGGTAAAATATTTTTGCATTTATAATCGCTAGATTTCATTTAAATCGCTGCTAAAATTGAAGAATTGTAGCATAGATTGACACGAAAAATAAACGAAGTTATTTTGTTAATTTTTCTATATTTTTAGCTATTTTGTTTAATTAATTTACTGTTCTTTCAATAATATTCCATTTATTAATGTTAGCGTTTCTGTTCTCAGTAAACAGATTCCTGCATTTTACAATATTTATCGTTCTTTGGGAGTGAAAATCAAAGAGGAAATCAAGGTAAGAGTGTTTTGTTGTTGAAAAATTCGGATTTTTAATATTAAAAACTTTCTATTAAGATGAGCTTAAATGAAATGAAAGTTTTTATCAGAAAAACGAAGTTTTTTGCATTTACTTGTTAAAAACTCTAATTGCTACAACAGACTTGTCTGCACTGAAACGTACGAGTGAGTAAGCGATTTTATTAATAGAGACGTTTTTCCTCTTATCAAATTCAAGCCCCATCCGGTAATTTCAAGGCTCTATCGAATGAGTGTAATGGACACGCTAACCTTTGAGGTGACCAAAATGCCCATGCTGGTGCCACCCATGCCCTGGACATCGATCTCCAGTGGGGCCTTCCTGCTGTCATCATGTAAGTACGTCCCGTCTAGTTCTGTGGGTATGGCAACATGCTCCGGAGCGGGCGGTCCCGGATTCGATTCCCCTAGCAGGCTCTCGTTTATTCGATCCTGGTGTGCAGGTGACAATTTCCCTCATAGCCGAGGTTTCGGCTGAGGCTAAGGGGTGGCTAACTTCCCCTGGACTACATGTCCGGTAGCTCGCGGGTTGAAGGCCCTCTATCCCTAACCTAAGTAATTCGACACCGTGATCTCCGAAATTTTTCAGCCAAGAGACGACATAATGTTTTTTTTTTTTATTTGCAGCCAAAATGGTGCGTCTGCCAGATAATGCTGTCCAGTCCAAGCTCCGGTTGGAGGGGACGCCTAAACGCAATCTGGACCCAGTCTTCGATTCGCTCAATGTGTTAGGCGAGTGCCCGTGGATCATTAATAAGCCGGTGAGCATTTAAAATTCAAATTGAGATTGAGTATTCTAGATCGTCTTAGTGGCGCGATACTAATTTCTGTGAATTGCGCAGGTGCTTGATTTGGTAATCGAAGTGTTCAACAACAAAGGTGACGAGTCGCTGGATATTCCACCTCCGCCAACGGAATGCGCTGCACCGCCTACTTTGCAATTGTGAGTTCTTCTCTTTCTTTCCCCCATTTATTCGTTTTGCTTATTTTTTCTTTTGTGGGAAAATTACCCTTACTGAGTGAATATGACTGCAGGAGATTCTGTACCTTCTTTACCCTTCGTGTTGCTTAGGCAAAACATTTTCCTCAGGATCTATCTAGGTCGAATAAACGAGAGCCTTCGCCGGGAATCGAAACCGGGACCACTCGCTCAGCAGTCTATTGCCATTAACACTGAGTCTCAGACGAAGCCAGCCTTTTGTTTTTCATACTTTTGTTTATTCGCAACAGTCTCTGTTCGTCTTTTGTTTCGGCGCGGTCCCCACTATTCATTTCAATTCAAAGACGTCATTTACTGCTATCTGGTATCTGTTTCATTGAGTCATAAATTTCTTCGTTGTGTTTTTTTTTGCAGGAACATGAGCAAGTTTGAAAAGGCAAGAGTGTTCCGGGACCGGCTGGTGCTCAAGAGGAGACGCGCCGAAATGTACAGTCTATGGTGTGACGCGCTCTACAAGCTATCCATTGCAAATCACGTAAGTGGAATTTCGTTTTTCAGTCTCACATTCATTTTCTTTCAGATTTCGGGCTTAATAAATTCGTTTTCCGTTTTTTCAGTTTCGCGACCGTGTCTTTTGGTTCCCTCACAACTTGGACTTTCGCGGCAGGGTGTACCCATGTCCGCCTCATTTTAATCATTTAGGTAAAATTCCCTATTTAGAAGACTGCCTATTTTTTTTTTAAATAATGTAACAAAAATTGTCAATTGTTTGAGAAGTATTTTAAAATGTTTCTTTAATTGTTTTTTTGCGACTATTCTGGCCGTAGGAAGCGATGTCTGTCGCAGCATTTTATATTTCGCCAAAGGTGAACCCTTGGGCGAACACGGATTGGACTGGCTCAAAATGCACCTAGTCAATTTGACTGGTTTGAAAAAACGGTAATGAAAGAGGCACACAATTATTAAAATTCAGTAAAGTTTATGTACTTTTAATTATTCCTAAGTTGAAATCAATTTCCAAAGTTGATAATCGCCTATTATTTGTGAATCTTAATTTGTTTTTTTTTCGTACAGGGAACCTCTGGCGGCCCGGCTGGCATTTGCCAACGAGTTGATGTCGGAGATACGAGACTCGGCGGAAAATCCTTTAAATGTGAGTTGTGTTTAAATGTGTAGTTGACAAGGGTATTATTGACGAATACGGAATATGGTAAAGAAGATACGTTCGTGAAATTTGACTACAGTAGCGTTTCTCAAAAATTTCTAATCGCTCAAAAACTTTTTTTATTTGCTAAGGGGGCTTACCAATGTTTTTTGTAATTAATTTTGGTTCTCTGTTTCTTCTTAGGGTCGCCGATGGTGGACCAAGTCCGACGAACCGTGGCAAACGCTGGCCTGTTGCATCGAGATCACCCGTGTGGTGGACTCTCCGGATCCAAAGAACTACGTCTGTCACTTTCCAGTTCATCAGGTAGGAATCTGTCAATGCCATTTTTTGGTCTGGTGTCTCAGGCGCCACCAATTGTTGTGCTGACAAGTACAAACTTGTTTTTCTGCAGGACGGTTCGTGCAACGGTCTCCAACACTATGCCGCCTTGGGTCGGGACCAACAGGGGGCACAACAGGTCAATCTTTGTCCCATGGACGAACCTCAGGACGTGTACAGCGGAGTGGCGAATATGGTAAGCATTTTTCGGTTCTTTTTTATTTTGGCATTGTTAATGTTTGACTGTTGAATCGATTGAATGAATGGTTTCAAAGTTAAGCTAGCCACCCGGCAATTGACGTGTTTTTTTTTTGTGTGTTTAAGGTGGAAAAGGAACGGGCCACTGACGCCAAAAATGGCATTTACATCGCTAAGTTGTTGGACGGAGTAGTCAAACGCAAGGTAAGCGTGTTAATTGCGGCTTCATTTCTGGTTAATCAAATGTTATTTTCGTTTTTAAATTTATCTGGAACTTACTTTTTTAATGATGTTTGAAATTTGTCCGCGAACTACTTTTTTAATGGCATTTGAATTTTTTCTGAAAATTACTTTTTTGATGACGTTTAAAATTTGTCCGAGAAATACTTTTTTGACTAGGTTTCAATTACTAAATCAATTGCTTTGGTAATGACGTTTTGTAGAGTTATGTTATTGCGCGTTTACGTCACATCTATATTTGTAAATGCAGGTGATCAAGCAGTCTGTGATGACGACAGTGTACGGCGTGACGCGCTACGGCGCTCGGCTGCAGATCATCAAGCAGCTGAAGGACGTGGAGGGTTTTCCTGAGGACAAGCATTGGTTGGCAGCGTCCTACCTGGTGCAGAAGACCTTTCACAGTTTACAGATGATGTTCACGGCCACCAAGGAGATTCAGGTAAAATAATTTGCATTCGCTAACCCCCGTAGTTTAGTAACACGTGAACAATCGCGATTCCAAAAATTCCGTGTAGTCGGTTAAAAGGTGACATGGTGTAATGTTTGACGTGACAACGTCTTACTCGAAGGCTGATTTCTGGGTATAGGGTGTTGTCAGAAAATTTGAGTTGAAAACATACCTCACTATAACAGCCTCTTGCTACTCAACCGTACATCGCATCACCATTTTCCTACACCTGTTTAAAACTACCCTTATTTTTAAAAGGAGTGGTTCACCGAGTCTGCTCGCAAGATTTCATCAGTCAGCGGTCAATCGGTTGAGTGGGTTACGCCGCTCGGTCTTCCGGTGGTGCAACCATACTTCAAGCCGCAAATACGTTCCATGTCATTGGGAATGGTGAGTGGAATGACATCTGACTGACTATTGCCTTTTTAAAACAAATATTCGTTACTGTATAAATGTGGAATATTGTGTTTGTGTCCTCAGGTTGACCGCTATCACATGACATGCATGTCGAAAATGGATATCGGAGAGTGAGTTTAGTTTTTACGGCATTTTTTTTTTATTTTTAATTCACCGTAGCGCCTAGTGCACTATAGGAATACTGCACCCTCGTGTCTCTATGGAGATATGTGAGGGGCATTTAACTTTCTTTTAATTTGCGGCCCAATAATCGTAACCTAATGTTTTATTTTCGCCGTTATTAGACGCCCAAATATAATGAAACAGAAGAACGCCTTTCCGCCCAATTACATCCATTCGTTGGATTCCACTCACATGATGCTGACCTCTCTCTACTGCCGCCGGTACGTTGTCAAGAAGTTTGACTGGAATTTCCCCTCACTTGGGACTCCAATCACCTGTTGTTAAAACCTGTTTCTTTCAAATAGGAAAGGCATTACATTCGTATCCGTTCATGACTGTTTTTGGACCCACCCTTCTACAGTGGACACCATGAATCGGGTAAGTTGACATCGTAATAATTCGCGCTGCTCAAAAACTAATTAAACTTTGGTAGCGTTGTTATTGTGCTAATTAAACGCCTCACGATATTTTTTTTCAGGTATGCAGGGAGCAATTTGTGGCTCTTCACAAGGAACCACTTTTGGAGAACCTGTCCAAGTTTCTAGTCGACAAATATGGCTACAAGTACGTTTATCTTTTTAAATATTAGCTCACAATGAAACGATGAGGAGTTTTTTTTTTTAATTAATATGATTTTTCCTGCAGTGAGCTGAGTAATGACGGGTCTGTTGTGGACATGACGAAATGGAGACTGAACAAGCTTTTAACGTCGATTCCCAAGAAGGGTAAGCGAAAAAAATTAATTTCCATATTTATTTTTATGCGAGTTGAGTGGCAATGTTGTCTAATTCAAAATTCGTCAACCATTCCTCGTGACGAATTTTTATCAGCCCTTTTGAAACTTTATCGTGCCGAAACGTAGTTTGTAGAATTTTAGCTATATTTATTATTATTTTTTAATTGACAAAACACAATTCCTCATTCGTTTGACATTTTTAAAATATTTTATTTCAGGAACTTTCCAACTCGATGACGTTTTAAATTCCACGTATTTTTTTAGTTAACTGATTGGCATGTTGCTCAGCATTGCTGCCAGTCATGTAGAATATTGTTAATAAACTGATTTCTTAGTATAAAGACGAAGGGTGGTTTTTTTGCAATGTGCAAATGAACTGAGTAATAGAATTTCGTATTGGAGACAGATTATTTCTTTATTTATCGCACTTATCGTGAAGTTAGTTATCACGACAGTGATGCCGAGTGATTCTACCAAGTGTTATTGTGCAACCTTAACGTGTTAATTTCAAATCCGCTGACCAATTTTAAAATACGACGACTGTGCGAATGCTGAAATTGGACAGAAAGAAACAGAACATGTGTTATCCATTTGCTGTTTGCTATGGGAAAATGATTTGCAATTTCATGTTCCCTTATTTTCATTAACGATTTCAATTGTTCTTTTATAAAAATCACAATTTTAACTTACCTTTTTTAAGTCAAAATTTTAACTGCCATTATTGTGAGTTACAATTTAAACTGCATTTATTTTTTAAACCAATATATCATGTTCTAAACAGTTTATTTACCTCTCACCAGTTTTCATTACTTCGAACCCTTCGTTTACTTGATCCAGAGTAATTGTATTCGTAATGAAATCATCAATGAGGGGAAGTTTCCCGCTCAGGTAACGATCAACAATTTTGGGGAGATCATCAAGTACCTTGTAATCTTGTCGGAGAGAAAGTATACATTTTTTACTGTATTAACAAACGCGTTAACAAAGTCTGTAATGAGGAAATAATCAATTTTCATAGCTACCACCAAACAGGGTCCCGATGATTTTTCGGCTTCCCAGTAGAAATGCTGGCGAAACTTTGATCAGATCTTGATCCTTAGCCACTCCCACTATCACTACCGTTCCACCTGGTTTTGTCAGATAGAGCGCTTGTTCCTTTGAAATTGAATCCGGTAGAAGCAAATATAGTTTTATTAATTTATTCTACGGTTGATTTTATTCACTAAATATTATATTATTTTAAAAGCAATAGAAAATAAACGAGGCAAAACTGACCATGGCGTCGGGATTTCCAATGCAGATAAAAACATAATCCAATCCCCCGTCAGTTTTCTCGTCCAACAATTTCTTGAGAGCGCTCTGCGAATCCGGGCCTTTGCCCAAGACAAAATCGGTGCATCCCATTTTTCTAGCTGAAAAAATTAAAATGCCATCATTCTAGGTTTCCATCGAAAAACCTGTCATTTTCAGGCCACCCAAAAGTTAATATTTGACTTGCCGACAGCCTCTTTATTCGGGTTGGTGTCCACACCAATAATAGTCACGGCCCCCTTCTCTTTGCAACCGACAACCGCCGCCAGTCCAACGCCGCCCATTCCCCACACAGCCACCGCATCACCAGCTTGAATGGACACCGCGTTGGTGGTTGAACCGTAACCGGTAGAAAATCCGCACGCTACGATGCATAGCTTTTCCAGGGGAGCTCGTGGATCGATCTAAACGATTGTTTTCGAAGCGGTTAAGATATATTGACAATATTGATATTGATAGATGATGACAATGGGACAATGCTGTGCGTTATTTAAAAAAAAAATCAAAATTGAATGAAAATGGTTTTCAAATTGAATGGTACTTTTCACACGTGCTGCAATACTTGCCTTGACGCAGGAATTTTCAGCGATGACTGAGTATTCCGATAGAGCACTGCATCCGGACACCATGTACAGCCCCTTTCCTTTGCACGTGAATTTATGTTGACCGTCGTAGCCGAGCTCACGAAGAAGCGGTAAAGGTGGCTGTATTTTTCTCCTGAAATAGGTTTTCATGGATTTAATATGTGTTGGAAACTTGGAATGCATGACATTTCTGATTGGCGTTATTCTCCACCTCAGGAAACAAGAAATTAAATCATGATCTATCTTACCCAATGTCCTGACACATGTTGGTGCTGGTTCCCAGGCAAGGCGGACACTTTCGGCATTGTGGGAAGAACGAAGTCAATACTTTATCGCCTGGATAGGGAGATTAAATAAGAATGTTTTTTTTTTAAATAATGATGTGCTTTATTATTTTGCTATTGTTGTGTCCCTCGCGTCGTCTCCGGACCCCGACCCTCGATCCCTCGACACCTGTTGACTTAAAGAGAGCATGAGCTCCCTGAGTTTCCTTGGCAGAATACAGAGGGGGTTTGCCATGGTATTCCCCTGCGCAGTACCACGAGCCAATCCAACGATCGTATACACCGGGAATCGAACCCAGATCCACTGGTCGGAGAGCGAGCACGCTCACCACTCGGCCTACAATTATTATTATTTTGAATTTTTTTATTTTTTGGCGAATACATGGTTTTTTTTTTAATTGAGATTGGAAATGAAGATTCGCCAACCGAAATTGCCGAGCGAATAAACTGACCTGGTTTGACGGACGTTACTCCTTGACCAACGCTTTCTACGATCCCGCTCCCTTCGTGGCCAGCGACGAACGGCACATGTTGAACTTGGAAATAACCCGCAGCCAGACTCAAATCGGAATGACACAAGCCCGTGGCCACCATCTGCCAAAAATAAAATGGGACGAATTAAATAATTAAAAGTAGTTGGACACTATTTTAAAGTTAAGCGATTAAAAAAACATTTTTTTAATTTTCGAGATTTGTTTTTCCGGATCACTGTATTGTACCCCTCGCGTCGCTGCGGCGATATATGAAAATTAGAAATTAGTCGCTGCTATACCTTAATTCGCACTTCCATTGGTCCAGGTGTTTTAACCACAACATTTTCGATTGTGATCGGTTTCCGAAATTCCCAAATGACGGCTGCTCTGCATGTAATATCCTAAAATACGAAAGAAAATGTTTATTCGAAAGTCAACACAACAAACGAATCAACAAAACGAAATTAAACGATTAACACAACAAAAATAATAACTACATTTTAAAATCTATTTGCACGACTGTACAGTTTTACGCACCTTTCCTTTTGTTGCGGAGAAGTCCATTTTGGAGATTCAAAGAGATGTTTATTATTCTTGTAAGACTGTCTAATAAAGCTCAGCAAAGGCAATGTTAGTTTATATATGATCGCTTACACATCTTAATTATATGTGTCCTGCACCGAAAATTAAAGATTAAGATTAAAGAAATGACATTGCAATTAAAACAAACAACTTATTTGTCGTGCAGACTTTTACATTTACAATTATGATAAAATATATATATTTTTTTTTTTTGCTTTTCAAACTGTATGTTAACAAGCAAAGACACGTAAGCATTAAGAAACAGATGTTGTGGCAATTGCTTATTATAGGAATTGGATGCACAAAAAAAGTTAAATATACAAGCAACTGCCATACATAGAAAGAAAATAAAGGCCTTTTGGAGATGATGGTTTTCCTGTGGGAGCAAAAAATGGCGTACTGTGTGCGATTAATTTTTTTTTACATAACATTTTGTTTCCTCAAGTCATACGAAAAGCAACCTTTGCCACCGAACATTTGAAGATTGACTCAGCAGTAAAAGCAGGAAAGTCATTAATTTTGATACGCTTTTAAAAATGCACTCATATATTTCCAATAGTTTTGGTTTAGCACAACTAAATTTATTTTATTTAACTTCATAAGAGAAGCGCGCTAGAATTTTAAATTTGGTGCATCGCAGAAAGTTTGGGAACCACCAGCCTCAATGTTCTTGTTTTTTATGGTAACGATCATCCGAGGAACGTAATTTACGCTGTTTCTGTGTGATTTCCGTTACAAGAAACGGTAATTTAATTAGCAAAGGTATAATTTTGTATTTGTTTTCTGGTAGATGCCTCACTTTTATGACAAAATATTCCATTAAAATGGATTTTACTGACAGAAATTCGATATCTCAACGACCTAAGTTAAGGTACAGCACTAGCGAAAATGTCGTCTTCAGCCAATCAGTGGTCACGAATCATTTCCCGTGCCTCCATTTTTTGACAAGATGCCAGGGGAAAGAGCTCCCTCAAAACAATAGACTACAGGATCGGGTAGACGTTTATTGTTTTGAGCCGCTGTCGATTACGACAGAAAATATTTTATAAAATCTTACCACATATTAAAGGTAAATTCACAACGCACTTTTCCCGAATAGAAGACAGCTTTTTCGTCAATTTGGTGCTGCATGTTATTTATTGTGTCAGATGAAAATTGTCAATAGAATCTGCATTCTAGATCATATTGTACTAATCTCTATGCTCCATCAAGACTCGTCGGTTTCCGATGTGGAGTCGTCCGTGCCGTAATTTCGGCAACTGGAAAAAGAGCATAATTTCCGTTGATATTCACCACAAATCGACCCTGAATCGGATAAATCGTGAGATCGGCCCAATGTTGAAACAAATGCAAATGGGCTTGCGAGCGTTCCTTGTGCTTGCCTCCAAGATCTGGAGCTTTGTATGCTACATTCTGAGGAAGCAGGTCAGAACGGTAAGCATACAAGATCATCTTCGAGAAGAGAGAGCGCCCCCTCAAAATCTCACCCACATGGATCCCAAATCCCACCCTCACTTGTCCTTTCAGATCTATTATAGGTCCATCAACATCGTTCCGTGTCAGTCTTCTGACGGCACCCATAAATCTTAGGCCTAACCACGTCGTAGTAAATGTCGTTGAGGCTCCAATATGTTCCCCCCTCCTCCTCTTACCACCCACCCACTAACCCAGAGTCATAGTCGCGTACAAGTTAGGTTGATAGACCATCTCGGCAATCTGGTTGGTGGCTGTTAAATGCCCAAATGTGGTGAGTTTTACTTGAGTACATGTAGTTTCAAAGTTGATCTCACGACTGACTTGTTAAAGATGCCCCAGAGGATACACCGTACCTATGAGACAAAGATTAGCTTTAGGTCCTGTAGTCGGGGTCAGCACAGGTCAGAACTGTAAGCAGATAAAAGTGACGAACAAAACGGTAAAGCAGTTAACCTGAATTAACATGGATTGGGTTTACAAGGGGTTCCAAATTTTTACCACGCCTCTGGGACTTGGTTCATGGGTCTAAAACCTTTATCTACAGGTACATTTTGAATACATAGTGAAACAGTTACACCGTCTCAAATATGGAGACTCTTCTTAAAATAGGACACCCTAATCTGCGCACCAAACCGGTATTTTGCCCCCGCTATAGGTCTTTAAGGCTGCTTGCGGGTAATTGTAATTGTACCTGTCGCCCACTAGTTCGGTTGAATGTTTGGGATACCCATTTCAGGCAGTACATTAGTTGTATAATCGCGGGTTCTCTTCCGTTCGGGTGATAATATGTCTCACCGTTCACATGCGGTACCACTGATAAGGGATTGTACAAATATATAATGTTTACACATTAGTTTATTGCCTGTTTATTACAAGCGCTGCTTTGACACCATGTAACGGCGTACTGTAATGCCGAGCCACGAGGTATTTTTCTAAGTGGCTGGTGGTTTTTGCACATGTGTTTTTGAGTGATATTTTGCCTACATTTTGCATTTTGTCAGATATAAAACGAAACTGAATTCTTAAACGCGAACTTGTCCCTCTTTTCGTGAAATATTTTTTAAAATTAATTTTTATATATTTTTTTATCTGTCATTTGCGCGAACTCTAGTTGTACTAGCATTTTCTTCTAGACACAAACACCATGTCCCACCATCAAATACCCACATACAGGTGCAGAGATCTGTAACATGGCTTAATCAATGGTTCTGATTTTGCCTATTTTTATTCCTCTCACAGGTTGTACAGCACCAAACAGTCAAGTACAAAGTAGTACCGCTATCGCCACTATCAAAACATCGACTATGTAAGTTGGTCTACGAAAAAACTCAATTGTACAATTGATTTTAAATTTTTTATCCATCCATTGTTTAATGTCCAATTTATTTTTAACTTGTTCAATTACAAATTCATTCGTTTGACGTTAGCCTAACCTTCGGCTTAATCATGAAATCTTTCGTGAAACTGATAATGCTTCTGGCGTACGTTTTCCGAATTCACAAGTTTATTTGCTCAGCTGAATCTTGTTCGCGTGTTTAACACGAAGCTCATTGTTTTATGTTTGACAAGCGTGCGTGTCCGTTTTACCGAGTTCCTCAATCACGCATTGGATGTTGTTGAAAAAAATCCGTTTTTTTTTCTTCTTTTTTTGCTGGAGCGTAATAATTTTTTTAAAAAATAATTACAGATTTTTTTCGTTATTTTTTCTTGACAATTTTTTTGTTGCCTAATTTCAGATTTAGTTCGACGGAAGATTCTCGTTTTAGATTTGGACGAGACGTTAATTCACTCGCACCACGATGGCGTCATCAGGCAAACAGTCAAACCTGGAACGCCTCCGGATTTCGTCTTGAAGGTGACTTGAGTAACAAAAATTGTCACAATTGTTTACCCAGCTGTCTCGAGGCCGACACGCAGTCGCTTGATTAATATTTTAAACGTGTGAGAACCGTTGCTTGCCTGTGTTCTCATGTTTGGTGTGATTGAATCAGGTGACGATCGACCGACATCCGGTCAGGTTCTTCGTCCTCAAGAGGCCACATGTCGATTTCTTCTTGGAAGTGGTAAGTTGAATGACGGACACACATTTGTGACTTAGCCTGTCTGACCTGTGATTTTTATGACCAAAAATATCTCAATGTTTGTCACTGGAAAAAAATCATCATGAATTTGCAATTTTTTTTAAACTTTCCTGTGTTTTTTATTCGTGTCAGGTTGATTTTACTAAGATCATGTTTTTTACGTTTTATTTGTAAACAGGTTAGCCAGTGGTACGAGTTGGTCGTATTCACGGCCAGCATGGAAATCTACGGCGCGGCAGTAGCCGACAAACTGGACATCAAGAAGGGTGTTTTGAAGAGACGCTACTATAGACAGGTGAGCATTCTTAAATGATTTGTGATTTTTCTATTGACTAATGATTGACAAATCGAGTGTCACGATTTTTCCAATCATGGAGTTTAATTCCCGTTTTCTGTCGATTTTTATTATTAGCACTGCACCTTGGAATGCGGCAGCTACACCAAGGATCTTTCCGCCATTTGCAATGATCTCTCCAGCGTATTCATACTGGACAATTCACCGGGCGCATACAGAGCCTACCCAGGTCAGTGTCTCCACCACAGCCACCAGGTGGCGCGATTGGAACTAGTGCCAATTGAAACGGTTCCATGTATCTACCGCGATTATAGCAAGATCGAAGGCAGAAGGAAGTGTCAACAAGGGGACAGAGTTACTAGTGTGTAGCCACTCGCGGGTGTTTGCATCGATTTCAAAGGGGCACTAGTGAGTGCGAAAGCAGTTTGCGATTATAATTTTTTCCTATTAGTAACAAATTAATCTTCAAAATCCCAAACAAAATTAATAGTTTGTGAATGAAACTACAAGATGTCTCTGCTTTGCATCTCACTCCTTCCTCGTTTCTACCTCGCTTGGCTTACAGACGTTTAACCGCAAACTGCTTTCGTTCCCATTAGTTGTGTCCTTTCGAAAGCGAAGCAAACACTCGAGAATGGCTACACACGAGTGACGCTGTTCCCTTGTTGACACTCCCTGCTGCCTTCGAACGTCTCACTAGCTGCGCAGTCATGGGCTTCCTATTGAAACAGCCGTCACTCGCTGACCGTGGTCTTGGTTTTCCTATTTTTTTTTGTACAGACAACGCCATGCCCATCAAATCGTGGTTCTCTGATCCCACCGACACAGCCCTACTCAACCTGTTGCCGGTGTTGGACGCGCTGAGGTTCACCAGTGATGTCAGATCGGTGCTGGGACGAAACATTCATCTCAACAGAAACATGCACGAGTGGTAGCATCATCCTCATGGCGGACTCGGGGAGGCCACGTCGCCGCCCTGAATATTAATTTAGAATTTGGAACGGATAACTCCAGGTAGGGACAATTTCACTCTTCATTCACTTTTTTTGTCCTCCTGTTAAGGAGGGCTAACGATCGTACCAAGGGGTAGCCAATTGCACACTCCTATTGATTATTTATTCGTTGTACTTTCAGATTCACTTTAATAATCAGTTGGGCTTCTATTTGACTGTCCCATTCGTTGGCGACACCCTTTGACGTGTAATTTTGTACAGATAATGTATTATTTAATGTAACATACATTTTGACAACTGTATAGCTAGTTCTATCCATTCATCATTCGTTTTAATTTTTTCGTTTTTGGATATCTCATTGCGCAGGATTGCGCACGTATGAATGAGCGTGTATGTGCGAGATTGTGTTTGACTGATTGGCTCCTATCAAAGTTGTATCTCCATGTGTCAAAGCACTAGTAGATCATAGTTAATCACCAATGATATTCGACATTGTAAAGAAACAAATATTTTCGACAAGAACTTGTTTAAATGTCGCCTGACGACTAATAATAATAGTCATCAATCCCCACCACCACCACCACCACCATTTCACAGCTCGATATACGTGTACATATATATGGAAAAAAATTGTGCTTTTATGTTTTAATGTTTTCTTTCTCAAATTATAAGTTCATTTTTGATCCTCAACACGATGATCTTTTTTTCAATCGAACGATGAACCAGTTTGCTTTTTTTCAAAACCTCGGTAACTTTTTATCTCGACCATTGTACATAGCCATCAAAATAGGACACCTAACTATTATACTAACGCCATTTCTATTTATACCGACATTGAGAAAGGCATTACATCCATATTTTTGCTCATTAGTTTGAGATTTCAAGCTCGGACACGTATTTGTTGTCTCGTTTAATTTTCTTTTTTTTTTGTCGTAAAATAAATTGTCAAATTTTAGTCAAACTAGCTGAGTATTTTCCTAGCTTGCGTGAACTTTGTTTGGCCGTTGAGTTGGTTGTGGGAAACTATGTAGTCTCAATACATGTAGAAGTGTGACTAGCCATTTGTGTTAATAATTTCCTTTTGTTGATGCACGCCATACGCACGTCTATAATGATTCAATTAGCTATAATTTTAAAACTGAAAACAGGGAACGTAAGAACGTATACAAGGCTGTTGAATCTGCTAAATTCGGTTTAACTATTGTAGAACGACTTGGGGTTATTGAAATTGGATAATTGTAGTGTCAATTCGTTATTTTATTTTTTAATTGCCAATTTGTTACGCATTTTAATGTTTAAGAATGCTAATCTGGTGGGAGATATCATTTATTTATTAAAAATCAACATTGTTATTTGACGTGATTTTCTTAGGGTTTACTGCCAAATGTGCAAGAACAGGTAACTTGGAACGGGTGTTCTTATTTCAAGTTTATTACTCAAAACGTTGATCTTTTGAATACGTGCATGTATATCTCATTTCATTAATAATTACTGTAGGTGTGTAAATTAAATACAAACTGGGAGTACAAATAATAAATAGTAAACGAATCAAGTCAGTGGACTTGCTAGAATTTTATAAAAAAACTAAAATAACAATGAAGACAGTTAATAAATTGCAACATTTCAAAGTGGGTTCAATTTTGATTTCATTTTTTTGGCACATTAATAAAGCCCCCTTTTGTTGACTACTAGTTTAAACATGATGCCCGACATTAGCTTGAATGAAATAATGCATTCATTTTCATGAGCATTTTTATTGAGAAAATGTACAAACGAATTTTTGGTTTATTTGGATTATCATTTGGTATAAATGTTTTAAATCATTGTACATGTATCGTGTAATTTTGTTCCCATAAAAATGTGTTGCAAATTGACCGAAACGATTCATTCTTTATCATTTTCTCATCGTACATATATATATAGAGTCTAGTCAACTCAACATCGCTTTATCCTCGTTGCGCCACGATTGCATAATTAATTAATGTTAAAGGACATTCATGTGATTAATTATGCTTATTAAGACATAATTTGATGTCAGGGCTCATGTTCGTGATCAATTATATCTAAATTTTCTTTTTAACAATCATTTTATTCGTCCAAACACTTTTAATTTTAATTGAAACTGATCAAAGACTTAAGTTTAGTTAAGGTTCAAGTTTATTTGTCGGAAAACGTGTTGTCTTATTCATTCTGGTTTTATTATGGGATCTACTGGAATATAAGATAGGGAGAAATGGTAGCGGTGTTAGGGTGTTCTAGCAAATAGTAATTTGTCTGACATCACTGCAATTGTTCGTGTAAAAAGCAAGATGCCTGAAGTCGGGAGGGCGGCCTATTTAGCGCTGGCTCTGGCTTTTATAGCCTTAACAGCCAAAGATTTCTTTCATACTTCGGATGTAAATGGTTCAAATGCTCCTAAGGAAATACCCAAAATGAAGTTGGCCAGATTTGCGGGTCCAACGTTACAGTTTGCGTTCTGGTGAGTAATCGATTGGGGAGAGGGTTCATTCGGCCTGCGCCATTTAAGGCGTACTACAATCACCTAATCTTGCAACAGTGCGCATCTGGCGGAAGACAACGGTTCTATTGGGATTTCGAGTCAATATCGAAATCTCCCGTTAGGTGTGCTGCATGTGGTTCGATTATAACTGTGTGATTCCAGCCTCATTGCTGCAGTTTTGCCGGGGGATGTATGACGATGCGTTTATGTTGGTTTCAATTGCCGTGTATTGTTGTTTACATGGGAAGAAATAAACCAAAATTATGATAAAGCTAGTTGGTAACATTTTTATAAAAATTGTAAAGGAGCAGATTATGCTGGTACCATTTAATCTGAGAACTAATGAGTTCAAGTTTCAATTGTCTTTAAGATGGGGGCGTGTGTCTTTTGTCCCCTAAATCGATTGTTTACTTTTACGACGCTTTGCGGTTCAACCGATGGCAAACGTACCCACTGATCAAAGTCCTTGGAAATTCACTGTTTTTCCCAATGAACTTCCAGTATTATAAATTTTAAAGCTATTTGAGTTCGGGGGCGTTTTTGGGGTTTCGCCTCTGAATTAAATATATCTGCATTTTGGTGTTGCTTTGCGTAGCCTTAAGCTGCAAGGCCTTGTCCGTTGCTTGAATTACTATCCATTGAACTGGCAAGTTAAAGGGGGTATTCCATTACGCTACTAGTATCTGCTACTACTATCCCAGCTAGCAAAGTAGCCTAGTGTAATAGGGT
>JAUJYS010000825.1:0-20231 GCA_033995665.1 Melogona broelemanni | reverse complement strand
GGTTCTTCATGAACTCTGATGGTATGAAGACACCTGTGAACATGCCATTTATAAGAGCTCCATTACTGACTCCTGAGGCTATTTTTGAAAAGATTGAGTCGATTCAAAATAGTAATGAGACAGTCATACTGGACAATAACAGCTTCCAGTTTCTGCTTATTCATACAGAGATGCCAGAAGATGGAGCCAGATGGCAGGGCTCTTGTATTAAAAGAAATATTGCTTGTTTGGAGAGGTGGCTGGCTACCAAGCAGTGCTCTGTTAAAATTTACAACAGAGACAATCTTTGTTGTGCTCGGGCTATAGCTGTGGCTATGGCCAATCAAGCAGTTCGGTTACCAAGGACCAAAGAAGCAGCGTTAATAAGGAGAACAGCGGAATACAAGAAAAAACTGGCGTATAAGAAATCCATGCAAAAATCAGGACGGAACAAAAAACAAAAAACTGCAGCAATTAAGTTGCATGAAGCTGCTGGTGTGCCACGTGGTCCTTGTGGTTTAGAGGAAGTGGCTAAATTTCAGGATTGTGTTGCTGCTAATCACTACAGAATAGTTGTTCTATCATCAGCTGTCAACTTTAAACCCGTGTTTAGTGGTGATGATACCCTGCCATTGTCCATTTATCTTCTCCTGCATAACCAGCACTATACGGTAATATCAAGCCCAGAAGCCATTTTCAATACCAACAACTATTGTGAACGGTGCCTTAAGCCCTGCAATTTCAGGTATCACAAGTACAAGTGTTCATGTCAGGCATGTCGTGACAAAAGCTGTCTAGTACATGATACCAAACCTAAAATGAAATGTGAAGAATGCTGTCGCATGTTTCATGACCAGGCCTGTGTGGCAAATCATTTAGGAAATGGTACATGCATAACATTTAGAAATTGTCGGAGTTGTTATAGAGCTGTGTGTGGTGATAATCACAAGTGTGATCACTATGTTTGCAGATATTGTAATAAGCAAGTGAAATATGGTCATCAATGTTTCATTCAAAAGCCCAAGCCAGCCAAACCTGTTAAAGATGGGGTACCAGGTACAGCCTATTACTTTTACGACTTCGAGTGTATGCAGGTGGATAATGTCCACATACCCAATCTTGTTGTTGTAACCTGAGGACACAGAAAATGTCTTTGAATTGGAGAATGACATCTGCCCAAGAGACAAATTCTGTGAATGGGTTTTTGATGACCCAAAGTGTTTATTGCACATTATGGTAAAGGCTACGACATGCATTTAGTATTGGAATGGCTGTATGGCAACAGTGTGTTCCCTGAGGTGATCTGGCAGGGTCAGAAAATCATGACCATTGAAATTCCGCATATGAACATCAAATTTATTGACTATTAACTTTATTTCTGGGTCTTTGTCAAAGATGCCAGCGACATTTGGATATGCCCACGTCCTAGCTTTGTCCATTTCAATTAATTTTCTTGAATAATTTGGGTTTTTAATATTAAAAACTTTATATAAAGATAAGCATCTCTAAAATGAAAGTATTCATCAGAAATAACGAAGTTTTTCGCATTTACTTGTTTTATTTTTATTTTTTTTTAGAAAAAAATAAATATTCAAACATGTTTAGACATGTTATACAGGGAATGCTTTGCTTTTGAATAAATGTGTATTCACAGAACCATGGACAACCAGGAAATTAACATGTCGAAATTATTGGGGCTAGAAGCAGATGATTTGTTTGCAGATTATTTTTTTTTAATAGTGTGCTGGTGGCACATGCTTTTTTAAAGCTTCTGCTGTGATGTGCATATTAACAAGCAGGTGGCGCTGGCTTTGCAGGGATCACTTTTTAATTTAATAATTAGTGTGGGGGAGAAGGAAGAGACGTGAATAATACACCCTTCCATTCCATGCAGCGCAGCATGTGCAATTGAAACTACATCAACTTCGCCACCAGTGAAAGAGGTGAAGAGGAAGAAAGCTGTAAAAGCTGGGCCAATAAATAGATGAGGAAAGGCATCATCTGTGCGGGATACAACCCCTATGAGACACAGTAGCCAACAATATACCATTCTCCAACCATCTACCAGCAAGCAACAATCCACCAACTAGTGTGCAAGTTAAAGCTTACAAAGAGAAGGAGGAGGGGGGTGACAAACATGTAGAAATTCCACCCTTGCAAAAGGGGTGGTGCGATAATGAGAAACTGAGTACTGAGCTGCACCCATGGCATGCATTCTGTGTTTACAGCATTAACAAGGAGTGGTCATGTCAAATAAAAAATTTTAATGAATTCTATTTTTTCCATTTCCAAAGATTTGGGACTCCGCAATTTTCAACCGGAATTTGTATTTAGAGTTATCATATTGATATATTTATTGAATGCATGAATAGAGTTACTGATTTTATTATGCATTGTCCTGATTTGAAAGTAATTGTTAATACACCAAAATTGACAACACCTGAGAAATCAACACCATCTTCCACCACTGTTAAAGATAAAGAGGCGCCTCTCCTGGATCATTCATGTCCCAGTTGGTGCTACCCCATCTAGTTGCCAACCCCAACCTGTTAGGATACCAGCCTCTTGGCTTTTGTTGACCAGAGGCCAAGACTGTAGCCCTAATCAATGGTTTTACCCCCAATTTCTTTCCAGAGTCAATGCCTCAAACCACCATCAACATTCCCCTACTGCAAAACATCTCTGCCCTTCTTGTCCAGAAGACATTTAAGATCCCATCAGTCAACTTCTCCACATTCACAGAAGCAGGATCGGAATCCACCAGTCATAACCTGACCTCTTGAACCCATCGCAGGACAATGCAACATAAACAGTGACCTGAGAGCAGATACCCTCTGCCAACAATCTATGGGAAACATTGGTGCAGCAGTCACCTACTGTTACCAATTGTTACCAAGAGGATGACAACACCATTGCAGGCATGTCATCTTGGTCTGTGCTCATGCCTACTCCTTTAAAATAAAATAAAAGTAGATAAACTTTCAAAAATGGGTTAAACATTTTTTTTTGCTATCATTGTTAAGGTTTTCATTTACAAAATCAGTATTTCAAACATTCAAATTTGTGTATTTCGCACGAACCTGCAAAGGTTATTTTACCAACAAAAGAAAAATCAACTTTACAATTTAATGATCACCACAAATCAATGAGATGTCCATATGTTCATATTTTTATTTTGAGAGTATTTCGCAAAATTCAGGCAAATCCTACTCAGGATCCTCAAAAATCACTCAAATCATACACATAAACATGAAGCATGTTCATATGCATATGTAATTGTTGATTATAATAAGAAAATAGTTGATTTTAAATGTGAAAAATCTGAAGATGTGGCATTCAAACTTTTATCTTCCATGAGCTTTTAGTGAATAATGTGAATTATCCAATGAAAATGACAGCAACTGATCAAAGAATTTTTTTCTTGGCACTAAATTGCTATGAATGTGGAATACATTTGGGTTCACCAAACGTTGGGAAAGTTTAGGATCATGATCACCACCAAGAAATTAATAATTACAGGTGAGCTGCTTGTTTTATTTATATGAAACTCAAAATTAAAGGATAAAAGGTAAATGCTATGTATTGCGCATTGCCTTCATTCATATGATGAACATTTTTTAATTGAAATACTACATCATACATCTACATCAAGTTATTCCCTTAAACATAGAGCAATATACATCCTTTGTTGTAAATAATTTAATTTTTCTTTATTCTTTCAGCTTTTCTTGCTACACTTGCTTCTAATTTGGATAAATGAAAGATGGTGTTAACTAATGGATATTTTTCTGACGCAAATAAATTTAATTTAGCCATAAAAAAGGGTTATTTTCTATATGAATACCTAGACTCCTTCCAAAAGTTTGATTCAGAAGGTATTCACAAAGTGTATTTTATAGCAGTCTGAATAATGAAAATATTAGTTCTGATGATTATAAGCATGTTGAAAACCGTTAAAAGTGGGAGAATATATTCCAAAATACAAGTCAATTGTACAGGAGGATTTTCAGGTATTTTTATCCCTAACATGTGGGTGATGCATTAGCTCCATTACTCAGGATTTTTCCTATTGATACTGTAGGATATGGAAACATTCATCAATTATTTGTGAGCCCACACTATGTACCCATATCTAAATTGAACATAAACAATTAAATTTACTTGTGTACATATTCTGGCAATAAAATTGTATTTGAAGCAGGGAAAGTGTTATGCAACCTTGATTTCCATCAAGTACAGCACTGAGATAACATCACAAAATACTGCCGTCAATAACCCTTATAAAATTACAATGAACTTCAGGTAGGATGAGGGCTACCTGTATTTCAAGGGCCCCCAAGTACAAAGAGTTAATGGCTTAGGCAGACTTTTGCTAGTTTATTTCGCTCTGCTCTTCCATTGCTCCACCAGGGTGCAAAAGTAGCAGGAACAGAACTTTTGAGAGCAGGTACTAATATTGCCTCAGATGCATTAGAAGGTACCAGAAGCTGCAAAGAATATATTCATTCATACAGGTCTCAACCTAGCTGGATGGTTGGTCAATCATGTCAAATCTCAAACAGGAGGACACAACAAACAAAGCCATGAAAACTGCTGTTGCTGATAAATTTGGACCACCACAATGCCAAACATGTCTGAAAGTGGATATTTTCAGAACAATCTCACTAACTTGCTGAATTACTACCCAATATTACCTACCACTTTCTGGCAACAATGTACCATTTCATTGTGCATCACTTGAACTTAAACTCCAATTAAACTGGTAAGCAGCTTATTCAGGCTGGGTGCATTTAAATTATGTGGTAGCACATTTGACACAAATAGGGGAACCCACCATTAGGGATGATCCCCATCTCAATTTGGATGGTTTTAGCCACTCGCCTACATACCTACATTTTCTTCAGGGTGTGTACTTTTAATGTTACCTCAATGACAGAATGGTGCAAGAAATTGAAACATTTTTTTAAACATTGTTCATGAGTATCCAGCATGCGTGGTAATTTTCTTAAACTGCAGTTCAGGATCCATAGTCATGTAAAAGTTAAGGCAAATGTGAAAAATATGATCTCTGGTGAAACTGGGTTGAAAATCTTGTTGTAGAACAGAGCATTGAACTATATATACTTCTTTGTTAAAATAGATTAATATTTTTGTTTGCAAATTAGAAATTGAAATGTGTCATATGAATCAGAAAGTAAATGTGATAAATGTCAGAAAGTAAAAATGAAAAAGCAAATGTGAAAAATATGATCTCTGGTGAAACTAGGTTGAAAATCTTGTTGTAGAACAGAGCATTGAACTATATATACTTCTTTGTTAAAATTGATTAATATTTTTGTTTGCAAATTTGATATTGAAATGTGTCATAGGAATCAGACTAATAATAAATTAGATTTTATATATTTTATTAAAATATTATGAAAAAAATGTGGCATTGAAATAGGCTTTTTGAGTTAAAACTTTCAATATTCTAAATGCAACACATGTGCAATCACATGTGTGGAAATAAGCCAAAAAAATTATTGTATCATATGCTGCTATGGAGTGGAAATATCACAACCAGTACATTTTTATTTGCAGATTGAAACTGAAATATCACCACCATTGTACATCTATTTAAAATGTTATACTAATGTACTTTTGTAGCAGAAATCACATTCATGAATTCAAACTGAAATTTCCTGATTTGTTGAAGGTTTATATGTGTTCTATTGCCTGTAACTATGGAGTGTAAATATCACAACCAGTATATTTTATATGCATTCTATAATCTGATTCTATGGAGTGGAAATATCACAACCAGTATATTTTGTATGCACTATGTAAACTGATTCTATGGAGTGGAAATATCACAACCAGTATATTTTGTATGCTCTATATAAACTGATTCTATGGAGTGGAAATATCACAACCAGTATATTTTGTATGCACTATTTAAACTGATTCTATGGAGTGAAAATATCACAACCAATACACTTCCTGTAATTATGTTCAAAGTAATTGATCATATACCTATGGTGATGATATAAAATAGAATTAACACAACCAATGTACTTAAAAGCCTTGTTTCTATGCACAGTATTATCTTCGACATAAGTGAAAATCAAAATACAATTTATGTTTTTGAATATTATCTGATTTAATTGACATTTCAGTCATTGCAAATAATCATTTTTTTAAATGAGTGAAAATGTGACATTTTACATTTATTTTTATTAATTTTATATTATCTGACTCATTGAAATTACATTTATTAAAATATATTTTATTTCAGATTCATTTATATCAGATTCATTAAAAAACTGTAAACTGATTTTTAACTATTTTTTACGCAAATATTTTTTTAATAAATATAAATCAAGCACCAATAACTCACTAATAATTTACCTAGTTTTCATTCCAGTTTCACACAGAATAACAAAACAGGACACATGTGCAATGTTACAAATGAACAAATGACCAAACACCATTCCTCATATAAGGTTGAGTTTAAAATTACACACAAGTACTGTAAAAGAAAATGGGTGAATCACACAATGCAAATATGTGTCTTTGCCAACTTGGTACATCCATTATTTAACCCTAATTGGGAAAACTAGCACACTGAAGCAGAAGTTCTGAAGACTTGGGGCCAATGAAAGTGGTAGTGAAAGTGGGCTGAACAGTGAAGAATTGAGATTTTTTCAAGAATAAAAAAAAACAAAGCATATATCACTGTCATAAATTCATGAAACAGGATATGGCTTTCTGCATGCCCATGCCATGACCACTCTTTGATGTTATAGACACATGTATAGAATAAGACTCCACATGTATAGGATAAGACAATTTTTATCTAAAAAAGATATACAGGCACCTGCCAAAGTGTACTGGAGAGGCATCACCTTAAATATTGTGGATGAGATGAAGGAATACAAGACTACAAATTTCTCTGCCAAGCATTTAGCAGAAGCCTGAGTGCATTTGTGCAAGGAAATTAAATTAAATAAAGATCCTGTAAGTTTGATCATATTTATACATTATCCTCCCATATCAGTTGAACTTATAAGTAATGTAACACAATGAAAGGGCTTATTGGCTGTGATCCTACAGGTGCAATTATTTTTGGAAAGATCTTGGAAAAAGTTGCGGGAAACAGGGTTAAACATTTTGCATATTGTGATACTTCATAATCTGTACAAACTGGTGAAAATGTGCCCCTCTCAAATTGTCACAGCAACATGAGGAACCTTCTGTAGTGTCTTCCTAGGAACCTTCTTGTGATTATGAATTTAAAAAAATGTCCCTTGCTCTCTCCAGTACTCATAAAATCTATGGAAAAGCATAACCTTCCTTGGTATTGCCCAACATGCATCCAGATCATGCCTAGGGCTTTCACTCTCCTCCATTCAATACCTACCACTCTCCTCAGCCTTCAATCTCATATCTTTAAGGTCAAACAGGCCTTCACCCCTCATTGCTCATCAATCGAAACCCTGATCACAAACCATTTCTGTTTAACAGATGGAATCTTCCATCTGGTTCTCCATCTCTGACAGGCTCTGCTTGTTGGAATTTTAACTCCACAATACTACCCCTGCTATTCCTGTCATCTCATGTGCAAACATTGTAGCGAAACTCCTCTCCTAGCCCATCACCACCCTTCCTCCTCCCCAATTCCATATTAATCTTCAGTGAGGAGCAGAGGGAACTAGAAGACCAGATGGCTAAAGCCTGCAACATCATTGTATATGCTGTCAAGGAATCCTCAGCAGATTCCCTGGATTACCGTCTTTCTGGGGACATCATTTATTTTCAAACTACCATCCTTAAGGAAACTAGTGTGGATATGAATGCCCACCCCCAGTCCTTCTCACATATTGGCATCCGTTCAAACATTAAATTAAGCCCTATGAAGGTCAAACTTCCTGATCCAGACATCAAACTGGACATCAAAGAGACATGAGCTGTCCAAATCTCATAGCTCCTGACATAACCAGGAAACAAAAACAAGACCTGGCCATCACCCAACCCCATCCACTGATTCCTCTCCCAACAACAGACACCCCCATAATCCCTGCTCGACAACCTCAGCCCCTCCAACTCTAAAAATCATTTGTTCTGATCTCCCCTCCCACAAAGCATCTCTCCAACTCCACTACACAAAAAATATATCCTTCCTAACCCCTCCACACTTAATTCTGCATCTTCCCTCCACTCATCTCCCCCAGCTTCACCTCTTGAATCCCCCTTCACTCATCTCTCAGACCATACCAGCCCATCAACCCTAACCCTCTCCACCTCAATCCTCCAAACCCCCTAATCACAATTTAAATTAATATTTTAACTTTTTTTTACTTATAGATGACTGAAAGCAGCCAGATACTGATCTCCAAATTTCACTGAAAGTGAGAAGAATCTCGAGCACGGTGGTGTCTTAAACAACAAGAAAACTGATGCGGTGAAAGTCACAACCAAAAATGTGGAATGGGATATACTCAAGAAAGAGTTCACGGCAAGGTGCTTGGACAGGATTACACAAACTGCTGATCAATTAAAAGCGGCATTTGGAACAATCCTGTATCAAACTAAAAAGCGAAAGCAAGCCCACATGGTGGAATTGTACAAAACTGGAGGTGGCCAGTAAACCCAGAAAGCCAATCCCTTATTTGACAAAGCGGAAAGGTTATTAAACATTTGAATAAATCCGCCAAAAAATCCTTAAGACTATGATGCTGGCTATCATGGCGAAATTGGTAAGCTGCTTTTTTTTGCAATTTTTATCCAAAAAAGATGTATATATACAAGCACCTGCCACTGCCAAATTGTATAATCTGTTTGAGGATGTATTAAAACAACCTATTATACTGGAGAGGAATCACCTTAAATATTGTGGATGAGATGAAGGAACACAAGACTACAAATTTCTGTGCTAAGCATTTAGCAAAAGCCTGAGTGCATTTGTGCAACTAAATTAAATTAAATAAATCTCCGGTAAGTTCTATAATTTTTATATTATTATTTTTATTTTTATATTATCCTCCCATATCAGTTGAACTTTGTATTTTTTTTCAAACAAATTGGCTGAGTGGTTATTTAAAAAAAATAAAACACAAACCCCTACCCGTTTCAAAAAATAACCCAGCACAGTGAGCAAGTAGAAGCCTAGCAGTGAACAGGTTAATACTACAAGCAACAGTAGATAGCCTAAATTGTGATTTGTTGAAAGCTAAAAGTGTGATTTCACAATTGAAAGTCACTGGTGGGTTGTCTATGGCCACTCACCATAAGATAAAAAACGATTTTTTTATGGCAAATGTAAAAATGGATCCATCAGCTGTCACCTATTACACTGGATTTGATGGTGTAGCCATGCTCAATGAATTCATTGATTACATAAGTCGTGGCAACATGAGTTTTTCAAAAAAACTGTGTGGAAGATCAGTTGCTGCTTGTACTGTCCAAGCTACACCAAGGATTTGAAAATGTTGACATTGGTTATCATTGGATCCTTGGTGGGATATATATTTAATAATTGGATTAACTATATGAATATTAAGATAGCACATATGTATATTAGGCTCCAACTTGATGTAATATTGGCCAAATCCCCTGAGAGTTTCAAATTGAATTTTCCAACCACAGTAAACCACATGCAATGGAGTTTAGAATGCAGCACCCTTTTTCATTTGTGAGGCAATCACAAACTTTTTCAACTTATAAGTCATGTAACACAATGAAAGGGCTTATTGGCTGTGATCCTACAGGTGCAATTATTTTTATTTCAGATCTTTGGTCTGGTAGCATTTCGGGTAAATGTAGATTCTTTTTGGAAAGATCATGGAAAAAGTTGCTGGGAACAGGGTTAACCATTTTGCATATTGTGATACTTCAACTAACCACCAGTACAAACTGGTGAAAGTGTGCCCCTCTCATATTGCCACAGCAACATGAGGAACCTTCTGTAGTGTCTTCCTAGGAACCTTCCTGTGATTATGAATTTAAAAAAATGATTAAAAATATTGATTTCACATTTTTTGTTTTAATAGAGCATTTACAAGGAATTGAAAGTAAAATGAGTAAGAACTACATTTTGGCCAGAGATGCTGTCGAAAAACTTCAGAAGAACATATATGTGGCACAGGACAAAAGAATAAAATCTGCACAATGCCGCTTGTAGTCCAATGAATTATCAATTATTGACCTTCGCACTTGAGGATCAGACAATGCCGAACAGTGATGAAATGGATGAAAACATTGAAATTGAGGATGCACTAGCAGCGGCCAATCCCAGACTTTTAGAAGTCCCATAGGTCACCATTCAGGAACCTTTCATACCGGAGCCTGAAATCCCAAAGCTTGCAATCCCGGAGCTTGCGATCCCAAAGCATGCACTCCTGGAGCATAATTATTTTGTAATAATTTAAAATATTGTAAAAATAGAGCAGTTACAAGGAATTGAAAGTAAAATGAGTAAGAAATACATTTTGGCCAGGGATGCTGGTGAAATACAACGACCTAAGGCACAGGACAAAAGAATAGAATACATGGACTATGTATCCTTTATCCAGTGGTTGCTGGCCTCCACTGCTCTGTGGGGACTGTCACCAGAGGCCCGGTACCACACCCGGCCCTCTCCTCCACTCTACAAACATGATACTCCGCCCTGGATCACCATGATGTCCGTGGGGCAGCCATATTGGTGGCAAGGCAGGTCTTTGATCAGACAGCCATAAATGTATCCCAGCCAGCTGCTAGTGAACCTCCTGCATCCCCACAAGCCACTGGGCCACATCCAACACGCCTGATTGTGTGCAACTTTCATGTTCGCGCTGCCACTACCCTGGCTGCACATGCGGTCTACAATCAGGTGGCCATGAGAATCTACCAACAGGCCATTGCCGCACCTCCTTCACCTTCCTGCCCTACTCCATCCCCAAGTGCCCCATGGAGTCCTGGATCCATACAGCTGTCCCATGACTATGGCACACTCCAGGATGATGTGTCCATCCCTGCTCCTGCATCACCCCTGGGCACTTACACAAAACTGGGCCGCCTGCCCCTGTTGAGCAGCGGAATAGGAAGGGGCCAACATGTGCTCCCATCCCACTTATCAATGTCTACAAATAAGATTGGCTCAAGTAGGTGTGCGACTGCTGCTGACATTTTTTTGGAAGATTTGTTTTAGTGGTGACAGTTTGGTGGCAAAAAAAATTTTTTTTGGCGATGACGTTCTTTTAATGGTGACAAACATTTGTTTTGCTGGATTGCAAGGATGAATAGAGGATTGTAAACAGTATAGTGATCATATAAGCATCACTCGGGTGTTTAGCCATCCGTGTATTTAGGGAGATTAGGGGAGAAGTTCAAACAAAACTGCCTTTTAATATTAGCACAGGTTATGTTCCATTTAAAGTGTTTCAGTGATATTTTTACTGTATTTTCTCAGAGGTACTGGAAGTGCCATGTACATAAGTTGTGCAATATATTTCTTGGAGGATGAGAAAAATATTTGTTAGGGCATGACATCCTTTTTCTTCACTCTCTCTGAGGGTCAAATGGGTCCACCTCCTGCAAGTCCTGCACATTAAAACGTGTGCTATTTAGAAAATGGCTGACTCCGGAGACAAAAAAAAACGAAAGAGATGGATAATTGGTCTAGCAATGTCATTTTGTGTTTTCTTTCGGTGTATCAGAAGTATGAAGTATTGTGGGACACCACAAATAAGAATTACCTTGAGAAAAATGTGCGAGAATATAATTCTGACAAGCTGTGTCAGGAGCTGTCTGAGATGGGTTTCGAAATTCACACTGATGACCAACTGAAGATTAAGAGCATTAAAGATGTGTATCGAAAGCAAGTAAACAATGTGAACATGACAAAAAAGTGGTGCTGGAACTGAAGATATCTATGTACCAAAACTAGTTAGGTTTTAATAGGCAGACTCCTATATCCGGTTGGGAATCAACCTCCAATCTAGTAATAGTAAGTATTAATGGTTACTATTCCATCTTCTTAAAGATATTTTGTAGGAGATTTGGATTTAGATGGGGTAATTGCCACGCCGTAGCATTGTGGGAATAGACTATTTAAAAAAATTGTTTTATGACATGTTTTGTTTTTTTAATTAAGATATGAGGAGGATGAGATTGAAGAAGGGTGTGAGAGTGAAAGTAGTCAAGAGGGCCCAGCTCCAATGTTGAGTACCAATCAACAGCTGATCGCTATCGAAAAAAAAACTGCAAGTATTTCAAGACATGGCGAAGGACATAAAAAGGGGTATGGATGTTTTGGGCGAACTTTAGTTAATGTTCACGGATCTCGCCAATGAGTAGAATCTACTTTGTACTTGACTAGTTTTTTGTTCGTTTGTGTTGTTCAGTTGTGCTGGCGCAACTAAAGTTAGCTTTATATATTTTTATAAACTATGTGTTTATTGCGAGAAAGTTTTAAACTGTGATAATTTAATTTCATAGGCCTTGGTCAAACATGAATACAAGCATGTATCTATTTATTTACATACTTGTGATGCATGGGATGTTTTTTTGCCTCAATTATTGCCATTGAAAACATCCATAGCGTCGCCCGCCAGGTTTAAAAAATCCCTAGGTGGTTTTTATGACTTCAGCTCATCGGCTAAGTTGATTTTTTGTAGACCAAACCCCGCTATGATAAGCGCCTACACAGCGGACGACTTCCCCACATTACAAGTGGGCACCACAGTTAGCCGCCAGACCACATTCCTCCCCAGCCACTCAATCCTCCCTCCCCCAGCACAACCCGGGACAGCGCTTGCGAGCGACCGTCCCCTGCACCCTACTTAATCAAACCCAACTCCCCGCTAGCTAGCCTGCTCGGTCGTTTTCTTTTGTTTGTTGATTATTGTTGATTTGGCTAATTTTAATTACCAAAAATAAACTCAATATATGGATGCTGCAACATATGGAGCACACCCATAGAGGCAAATCGATGATCAGATCCACGGGTGCACAGTAATGAGCAATTATTCTCTTTGGCTGAAAACGATGAAAGGGGACTTGAAATTCGAAACGTTATCGCTCTATGAACATCTCCCACTGATATGGTGTATTCTGGCATGGCGAGATGAAACATCAACCAATCCATCAAAATTCACCAATGGCATCGTCTATTTTAGCCTGCAGGATTAGATATTGATGACGGGAGGCCCGAATTTAATTATTATTAAAAAATAATAATAATGAAAATGATAGCCAATATGAACATGTCTCCTCGAATACTGGGGCTATGGAAAGGTATATAACCGTATAACACGATGTACTCAAGGTCTTTTTTTTAATTCAGTAAATCTACGCACGTCTCCCATATACAAAATATAATTCATCGAACGTGTTAACACATCGCATACAGAGGGAAGGACACCATTTTCAGTCTTGTATTTTAATTTTTTTAAATATTGTCAACAGGACCGTCACATGTTTGCCGAAACGTGGCACCAGCAACGGCCCCCAAAACCAGTGGAAAATGCTGCACGATATGGACAAACTGGATAAAGTTACAGCCACTGATAAAAATTGGTAAGCACCGTGTGACCCACCCATTCCACACTACCCCACCACGTTATAAGGACCTGTAAGGAACTTTAAAGGAAAGACTGTTTTTGAAATAAATTTAATTTTTTGTGAATTATGTCGACAGGAACATCACACGTTTACCGAAACCTGGCACCACCAACAGTAGCCCCCTGAATCTGTGCAAGGATGAAAAGGAGGAGGAGGAGGATAGTCCTGATGTCATTGCTACAGATACCGTGATGAGCGAAAGCAGTTCCATTAACTGAACGCAACTCTTGGAGGAGCATCTTGGTGTGGAGGTGAACGAGGCGGCTGAAAAGAGGGAATCGCCACCTCAGGTGGTCCCTGACCACAGTGCCATCGTTCAAGTTGTCCATAATAACGACTAATGGAGCATTATGGACAAGGATGACCACTGGTAGAAGGGGCTGTGATTATAGAAGCGACTCGATCTTTTCAGCCACTTTCAAACGTGTAGCTTCAGGTGGTCCCAGACCACAATGCCATCGTCCGATTGGCATTGATGTTATGGACGACAAGGACGATGAATGGCTGGTGGAAGCGCTAAACATTTTTGAAGAAAGATATCTGAACGAGATGAAATAGTGAATTGATTCACTCTATTTAATGTTTTCGTTTGTGATTTTTGTTTTAATTGATTATTTAATTATTTTTAATATTACACAATTTTTTTATCTCGCGATATAAAATTGTCTTTCTCTCTTTATAATTTATAGTATTCAATTGTACAGATTTTAATACATTCATATTTTAATTATAGAATCGTTTATATAACACTGATGTGTAATTTAAATTTTTTGTTTAATCCCAAAAATGTTTGGGAAAATAAACGTAGTAAATAAACGATTTCTGACTCTGTTTTTCTGTGTTTACTATTTTTCGTATTTTTGCGTTACTATATCAATTGCATTTACGTTGTAAATCGCATTACGTTACGATTGTAGTGGCTATATACAGCCAAATCGAAAAACTGCGACTAACAAAAATATTTAGCTTGGCGATATTTGCGTAGAAATCATAATAAGTGCCATCGTATTACCAGTCTGTGCTACGTTAGAAATTGGACTCGCCATCCAATTTCGTAGTGTTTAGTGCGAGTACATATTTATAAGTTCGATTAATTGCTTTAATAGAAAAAATATAAAAATGAAAACTTTTGGAATAAAAATAACTGAATTAAGAAACACTAAAAAACACATTAAATTATAACTTGAACCTTTTTTATTTGTAAAGGTATTAATATGTTTTCTGATGATTCTGGCGATCAGTGGAATTTGATACCAAAGTCTTTCACTGACATCGTCAAAACCCGTACGTACACACCTCAATTGATTTAAATGGCCCTTAAATTGTGTTGAATATTATATTAACTTTCGCTCAGTTTACCATTCCAACATCAACTTTTGTATTGACCGCGAACCAGCGAGGAAGTTCTGGCCGTGTTGTGGCTGCGCCGCTTAGAAACGTGACAGTTCAATTCCCGCCAGAGACCTCCGGGATTTTTTCGGCGCGCGCCAACCCTCGTAATTAAAGAAATGCCGAGGGTAACACTTATATTTATTTTTATAAACACCTGTACATCTGTACCCATCGTGTTGCTTAGGCAAAATTTAGAACCAAAGGGTGAAATGCAGAATAAGCCAACATCTCGGATTTTTTTACAAAGGCACTTTTTAAATGTAAAAAGTGTGGAGAAGATAAATAAAAAAATTAAGGTGCGGAAAGCAAAACTAAGGGAGATACAGCCGTTCAAAGTTTACATTTCCCATAGGCAAGTACAGTAAACCTCATAGTATATTTAGCGCATAGACTACTTACTATCTCAGTCTCACGTGATTTGTCACTTCATGTTATATTTTTTTAAGGAAAGTCATTCTCACTTCATCTCAGTCTCACCTGATTTGTCACTTCATGTTATATTTTTTTAAGGCAAGTCCTTCTCACTTCATCTCAGTCTCACGTGATTTGTCACTTCATGTTTTATTTTTTTAAGGCAAGTCCTTCTCACTTGCCCGCAACGATCGATGGATATTCTGCATTCCTCCGCAGCCGTAAAACATTGCCACTGTAGTTGCCTATGGGAAATGCAATACTTTGAACGGCTGTATCTCCCTCAATTTTGCTTTCCGCACCTTAATTATTTTTATTCATCTTCTCCACACTAAATACATCTGAAAAGTGCCTTTCTACAAAAATCCCAGACTTACGCTGGATCTGCATTCCTACCATTTAATCTTCTATCCATTTATTATGCAAAATGCACCGCTCGACATGAATTTTTGTTTTTACGTATACTTGAAAAGTAATTGTGCCTACACACATTGCCTCAGCATCACGAGGAATCTTACAGTAACAATTGCGAATGGCGGAATTATTAATTCGACTGTTCTATTAACAATCGTACACTGTATTTAATGTCTTTTTCCAGCAGCATAGGCCACTCGGATACGCTATCACTCGTATATTTAAGGCCATTCGTTGATTAAAACAAAATAAAAACACAGTAAATCAATTTTATTATAAGAGGAAACACCGGTAACAGATGTGGCGACCATGGCTGCTATCCTGAAAAGAGAAATATGGGTAAAATAAGGTCATATAGTCTGAAATGAAAAAGTCTAACTTCCGGCTACGTCAAAGCAAGGTTTTCAGCGTGGATAGACGAATGTGCGATTGAAAATTACCCCCCGACAGTTTATCAAAAGCTGGCCTTCATGTTGGGATTCCCCTTAACAATGCTGGAGAAAACTAGATATCTGTCACGAATCCCGATGGCGACACGTACGGATCTCCGAAAACTTGGATTGATTAGCATTGTTAGGTCTATTAGGTAAAAACGGCCTTGCCTTTTGCCTTGTCATTAATTATTAACCATATTGTTACGGTAATGAGGAATATACTCGAATCGCATTTCAACGACTGGGGCAAAAAAAAAAAAACGAAAAACTGTAGGTTACTTTTGAAATGGACCTAGAAACGGTCAGTTTTCTTTTAATTTATGTAGCAACTGTCGAACTGTAACGGGCTCCTCTTGTCATGGGAGGAACGGGAACTTGTTCCATTTCAAAAGGCACGAACCCAACACTGACGAGCGGCAATTACCTGCATGGCAAAGAGGAACACGCAGAACACTAAGTCACACGGCACCTCTTAACTTTTTTTTTATGACCGTAGTGCCTAGTGCACTACAGGATTACTTCATCCTCGTTGCTCTATGGAGATATGTGAGGAAACTTACTTGCAGTGCGAGCCTTGCCGCCAATTCGAAAACTTCCCGCAGGCCCTCACTACTTTTGGCAGAACACTCCAAGTAGGCGAAGGCTTTGATTGTTTCGACCATCCTGTGGCCTTCTTCTGGCTTGATCAGTTCTTGGTGCAGTTTTGATGGTTCCTCGATAGTATTCGGATCATTCCTGAGGTCCTGCAAATCACAAGTATGAAGAGTTGGCCAGATTTAGTTTTTATATAAATTAGAGTAAGGTGAATCTATCTTTCCTCGAGAACGAACAACTTTTCTCGAATCATTAAAAAATAAGTATTTTGTACAGAGTAACTGAAGATGGAAAATCCGATTATGGAAAATCCGCAAATAAGTAAGATTTTTTTTCCTGCTTAATGGGGAAATTCCTTTCACTGTAGTGAATATTACTACAGTACCGGCCGAATGTTTAAGTGTAAACAGTTTTTTTTAATAAACCCCAAAACCTCAAATACCAAAAACAGTAAAAGGAACGACAGTTCCAGTTCCTCAAAAATAGGAACGAAACCGTTCCAAAAATTCCTTCACAGAAAAAGGAACCTAATCGTTCCAAAGTTCCTCAGAAAAGAAACCCGTTCCTAGGAACGGAACAGAAGCATTCGGTTCTTTCCCAGCACTGCATCTACATTACCTTTTTGTTGCCGACTAATATGATAGGAACTTCGGGGCAAAAACGTTTGACTTCCGGATTCCACTTATCTTGGATACTTTGTAGACTGCTCGGTCTGTCGATACTGAAGCACATGAGAATGACATCCGTGTCCGGATAAACCAGTGGCCTCAAGGTCTCGTTCTCCTCCTTACCGGTCGTTTCCCACGGTGCTATCTCCAACTAGGTAGAAGGAAAAAAGCTAGGCCTGATCAGAATTAGACAAAGCCAGACACCAATCCCAAATCACAATTACGACAAACCAAATTGCATCCAGAGCATAAGAATGTTTCTAGGACAATTAGCTAAATAAAACTTCCTAAATTGACTCAACTTATTTCACAGGGACAAATAATATTTGACAAGGTATGTTTGTGAGTTCAAATACAATTTGTAAATACAAGTAAATCAAATGTTTGATTTTAAAAACAAACGTTTTCCTGTTTTGCTTCTCTATGGTTTTTTGAATTTTTTGCCCACGTGGCTTTTATCAATATTATCAATTGATATAGTAGCCATGATTTCGCACAGAGCAGTGTGCGAATTATATAACGAAATGGCGGAAACGTTACGAGTAATAACTCGTATAAAGAATTTTTTTTAAAAAAGTTTTTCAGCGTAGTAAAAGATAGGTGGTGCTGGTCACACATGATTTCGAATTATACAAATTTGTTAATATTGCAGCGATGGAAAAATAAATTAATGGAAAATTCAGCCGAAAACAATTCGAATAATACTACATTTACATATATATAAGAAACGACGTCACTTGCCTGCTTGCCGTCAACCTTTATGTCAATTATATGGCCCCAGAATATGGGTGGAATGTTGTTGTCCGGAAAGTAGTTCAGGCAGTAGGCGATCAGAATACATGTTTTACCGCAGTCGCTGTCTCCCACTACAAGCAACTTCTTGCGAATCGCTTGCTCCATCCCAGTTGCTTTCTATCCAACGGCTGCCTTGAGGTGAAAAGCGTAAACATAGATGGACGGACTAACAACCCAAGGATCAGCCTTGAATTACATTGTACAAGGACATAAAACACCGGTGGATGGATAAGTCTGTGATTTTCAATTACGTTAAATATTGCATAATGCGATCAGATTACATTTCCCAGAATTTAGTGTTCATACTCGATTAGTAGTGTAGACATTTACATGTATCTGAAGCGTACCGTAGCCTCACTGCGCAGTGTAGCAGACGCATTTTACCCCCTTCCCATAATCCTCTCCTAACCTTATCACTTCCGTTTCCGGTTGAGAATGATGTGAACATCGAACTACAAACGCTTTTCAATACAAGTTACAACAAGTGGCGGGATACTCGCATCATGTTGTCTTTGTTGGGTCATCTATTAAGTTAAGCCAAAATGCCCAACAAATTCCATGTAGTTCGGTAATATTTTAAAAACAAAACACGAGGAAACTCAGACGGTGGAGGTATGGACAGGAAATCTCAATAAATATGATTGGTTTAACATGCAGTATATTACAAGTATGAGGCAGCTGTGGTCGTGAATGAACATACAGATTTCGTGCTCAAAGTATTGTAAAAATCACGACTAAGCACAGACGCATTATTCAAAGATTAAAATTTATTTTTATTAATTCAATTGTTGAAACTAGACATAAGTTTTTTTTTTTTAAAAAAGCCGTTTGGTGATTGACAAGCCTACACGGTAAACTTGCTATAGGATGGCGATTGGCGAGCTCATTTCAATTATATCATATACAGAGTTGTGTACATATTTATATATATAATCAATCACTCTTCAGGATTACGAAATTGGGACAGAGGAAAGGATGGCCATAAGAGTAGCGTATGTTATTGTCCGTGGAAAATTTGCAAGTAGGAGCCAAGATAAAATAAACGCATCCTTATGTTTCAAATGCAATTTAAATCGGTTTACCTTGTGTTTCAGCCCGTTATAAAATATTTCATTTTCATCATCCAATACTATTCTGAACACCAGTATTTAAATCACATACGTTCAGTTACTTTTGGATCAAATCGATGGATGAATTTGAAAAGTTGACGGAGAGCAAATTGACCGGCCTAGAAGTAATGTTATAGCGGAAATGTCTGTTATAATTAAGTTGCAACTTCAAACCAAGCTATTCACAATCTCAAAGAGGCGCTTGTGCCTTCTTAAGGCAGCGCGGATGCCTAATCATACAACCCTTACATCATTTCAATAAAATTCTCAGTGTAATTGGCTACTTACAACTTTTTTGGCATAAATATTAATCCAGGTTGCACGTGAAGTTTTTCAATTTACTAGTAAAACTTTAATCAGCCATTTTTCCTATGAAACAAATATAGGTTTTTTTCTTCACCTAAATCGAATGATTGTAACAAATTTTGAACAAAGGGGCATGCATCTACATGGTGAGAGCTGCTATTTATCCCTTTCGCTCCGAGTTTTAAATAATTGAGTTAGATAAACAATTTATATCTAAAAAAATCAAAAAAAAATTAAAAAACCAAAAAAAGAAAAAAAAAATTTTTTTGCTCAAAAAATTAAAAATGAATTAAAAATAAAAAATAAAATTTAAAAAAAAAAAATTTTCAATTTTTTCAATTTTTGAAAGGCCTTTGAAATTTGGACATTTTGGACTTCAAAGGCCTTTGAAAAATTGAAAAAATTGAAAAAAAAAATTGTTTTATTTTTATTTTTTATTTTTAATTAATTTTTAATTTTTTGAGAAAAAATTTGTTTATTTATATCAATTTTTTTTAAATATATATTTTTTAAATTAATTATTTATATTATTAATTTTAATTAATTTA
>JAUJYS010000824.1:0-20234 GCA_033995665.1 Melogona broelemanni | reverse complement strand
AATGTTAATGAGCACGAAACACACAAAAAAAGACGAGGTGCACATAAGGAGAAATCGCCGAACCGGAACGATGAAGATGAACGAGATTACAATAGTATTTGCAAAATGTTAAAAGCACGTTAATTTGAAGGACAAAACGTGATAGTTACATTTCTTAGGACAAAAATTAAAATAATATTTGAACGTTCAACAAATGGTACGGTGACGCCACGGTACGGCAAAAATAAAAACATTTGTACACTTTAGGTATAATAATTCCATACAAAATTTTAATTTAAATTTTTGTGGATTTCTTTTTTAAACATTTTAGTTTATGGATACTGATAAAACAAATTTGTTTTCTGTGTTACTTAAATTTTTTCAGATACCATATCAAAAACCTGTATTGCATCATCGAGAAAGTGTGGGGGAAATGTTTCATTTCGGTCACACTCAAGTCAGGCGGGAAAACTGATTTTCAGCATGAGCCCTGTTGTAATATGTCTAACAAATTGATCTATGATTACATGTTTAATGCAGATTTTTATTGACACTAGATTTGAATCACGAGCTAGTTTCTCCGCGATATTCGATATGAAATTTCGTGCATTAATCGTGATATTAACTAGACAGTCTACGCGTCGGCTCTCACTCCATGAAAATGTCTACGGTTTAATTGCGGACAAAGGTGTCACTTTTAGTGAGTCACGGCACAAAGTTCCAAGTTTTATGTTTGGAGCTGTGACAAGTTCAAATGCCAGCTCAGGCAGTGATGTCCATTTATTAAAATTATTCATTCAATTTTATTTGATGTATATTTATTATTTCAATTTCTTTGCCCTTTCCAGATATACTACCTTTTTTTGAGAGAGAAAATGTGCTCATTGTTAATTTTAAAATGTCTGTCTCAACAGTATTTGTGACAGGTGTTGAAAGCTTTTGATGGCTTGGTTTGCTGCTAGTGGTTGCTATTGGGTGCGTCTTGAACGCGTCACATTGGTTTTTTTTTATCATTTTTCGACGTCGCTATCAATTCTATTTTTTATTTGAACAGATTTGCAGCGATGGCTTGATAGTGGCAGCTCGGCCTTTTTTTCCCTCTCTCTATCTCTCTCTCTCTCCCTCCGGTGCAACCTTGCGTAAAGTTTAGGGGCAATCACAGAGGCCATAGATCTACGTAAATCAAAGACTGGTTGCTTAGTCATCTCGGCAGTTGATCCATTAGTGTCACAAAGATATGAATCACGCCGTTTGAAAAACTCGTAAAGATGAGGCAACCTTCGTTCTTTGGGGGGTGCGCACACACACACACATTAAAACTAAAATTTATTCGCGAGCGGCGGAAGTTGATGTTGCATGGAAGCTGGCTAAACCTCTAATTATAGCGAGAGTCCAGACAGAGTTGGTCAGTGTACGAGGGACGCCCAGAAAGAAAGTTCCGATAAAAAAAAAATTATAATATCTTTACAGAATATTTTAGTGATATTTTAAGCACATATACCTAAAGCTACTTTTGTAAATGATTTCAGTCATCGTTGAAGGGCCTTTCATAGCGCAACACGAGCTTTTGTAAACTTAATCATATAAATTTGTCACCTGTGATATGAAGTGGGCCATCGCGCGTATCAGTACGTTTCTTGAATTCAAAAGTGAACCATTCGTTAAATCATCACTATAAACATGGCTACTTTGCCATACCTTTCGCATTCAAGAAGCACGACGGCACCACGCAATATTACAACCGGCGAATTTCTACGGTGCTGCGCTATGAAAAGTGATTCAGCAATGACTGAAACCATTTATTAAAGTAGTTTAAGGTATGTACTTCAAATATTAATAAAATATTTTTTTAATATATTATTTTTTTTTAGTGTATCGGAACTTTCTTTTTGAATGTACCTCGCATGTAGCGCCTCAGTGGTGTTTTTTTTTGTATGCGTGTGGAGGAGGATCTGGTCTAGTAAATTTTGAGTGCGAGCTTGATTACACGATTTACGGGCGGGTAGCTTGGCGTACTTGAAAATCTGGTTACCACCACCATCGCCTCCTCCACCGATACCACCAACTGACAAATTGAGAGATTTTTCGTGTCTTTGATTCGAGTGGTTATTAGCGAGTATAGTGGGAATGATTTACTCGCGTGGAGCGATCGCGTTCAGGACCAAAGTTTATTGTTGGTGGGTTAAATGGTCGACTCCCCCTTCCTGTCGTCGAGTCGTTCAGTCGTCAATCGGCGCCCACTTTTCCGTGGTCGATGACAACCCATCTTTGAAATGGCTATCTCTCTTCAGGCTTATAAATATTATTGTAGGTTTCGTATCTATTTATATTTGTGTTTGTTGCCTTGTTGGTTTTTTCGAATCGTAAAAGAGCCAAGGCTTCCACAGGGTTTATTATCGATTAGATCGGGTTGGCCATCAAATTGCGTCTTTGCGAAACTCACTTATATTAACCTGATAATACTGATGTGTTGGTAGTGTCAGGGGGTGATCATGTTTTTTCTACGAACGACATCTAGCGAGCAACTCGGTAACCATGTTTAATCGAATTTGAGAAGCTCAACCCGATACCTATACCCAGTGTTGGGTTTGTTCCGTTTAATAAAAAGGACCCCGTTGCAGTTCCTGTTCCTCCTAGGGACCAGTTCCCGTTCCAGTTCCTACAGAAGTTTAAAGGAAGTTGGCCTTTCCTTTTCAAAAGGAACCTGGAATTTTCCGTTTTTTCGATTAAAACATATTTTAAAAAAGATATCTAGTGGTGTGATGTTCACAAAATAAATTGTGATCACCATCATGATGACGCCAAATGGACATATGCGGGAACTAAATGTCATATGCCGAATTGCGGACTCGAATCAAATTCTTCTGTTCTGTCGACACACTTAGGAAAATTGTACTCGCAGAAAATTGAAAGTTCTGGTAAAAGAAAACTGAAAAAATTTAAAGTTATGGCAAAAGAAACCTCAGCCCCAGTTCCTAAAAAAAAAGAACTAAACCGTTTCTAACGTTGCTTTCCATAAACAGGAACCAAGGCTTTCCGAAGTTCTTCAAAATAAGGAACCAATTCCTAGGAACGGAACCTACCCAACACTGATCTAAAGGCACCCCCACGCAAGCACCCTTGAATCGAGCATGCTTGTTCAATTCGACGAGAGGATATTATAACCCGATTCTTGAGCTGTTTGTTAAGGAGAGATCCACCAGCGTTTCCGCCCTTTTGTTATGTCCCGTTCGTCCGGTACTGTCCTGAATTAACACAACCACATCACGCAGATCGAACGAATTACGAGTTCAATGGCGATGCCTTCTTGTTTTGTTTGGGGGAAAGGTCAACCTGGGGTCGCATATACGTGAACAGAACCAGACGTACTCGATGCCACGAACCTGATTAGAACGACACAGTCGATAGAGTGAAACGCCCCCGTAGACAAGTGTCACCGAATGTCATCTCGACGAACCGGCCTCTTCTTGGGACGGAGGTGCGATGTCAATGTAGCGGGCGTCTGTTAATTAATGTCGCCAAACTAATTTTTTTTTTCTCCCTTCGATCGTTCCAGTTTGGTCATTCGTTGACAAAAATGGCAGACCGATGCCTGAATGGCGTGGCGCTACGCACAACCGGTAACGATGAAAGAAACTTGAGGTGAGAATCTGCTTTTTTTTTCTGAATGAAACTTCAGCGTAGACCAATACAGTGTTCCGAGAATTTGCTGTTTTTGCGTTAAACTGTTTGCTCTCTTTTTTTATGTGGCTTTTGTGAACGAATGGATGAACTGACATTGTGAATTATATCAGTTGTTTAACTCTGCGGTAAAGCTGACTTCCCCGTGCAGCTGCACTTTTCATTATCTTTTGTAAATCGCAGTTAATTATTGTACAGTGTAATTGCAATTTTCGCTTATCTCGGTGGTCAAATAACTCAAATTGTTCAAATGTGACGGGTCGGGGATTAATTTCTGGGAGTGATCTTAGCGTATCTTCATATTTGACGTCGTCGGTAACTGCATTTTTTCGTTCGGGAATTTGGCTCATTTCAGAAATTGATTCACCAATTTTTGGCTAAAATTCTGATTTTTTTTTTTTAATTGTAAAGTTTTTAAATTGCAAAACTCTGCGATTTTAATACGACTCAATCTTTCATTCGAATCATCTGCCTTCACTGCTGCTGCTGTTGGTATTACAATTCAACCAAACAAATATTAAAAAAGGGTAGAACTTTGTTTCCTTTTCGTCTATATTGATCAACAAACATCCTGTCTTGGTGCCAGTGTCCATAGTCCTGCTGGCTGGTATTATATTTTAAGATCCATTTTCGAGTATGTCATTAAGATGATCGTGGAGAGAGACATATTCACAATTTGGAGCGGAAATTGCGAAGTTCTGATTGTTCTTAATTGTTGTAGGATCCGTGAGATTAAATCATAATGGTCCGTCCCTTTTCGAATTCGCGATCGGACGTATGACGCTTTTGGAGTTTAGTGACTTTTAAGATTATTTTTATTGCGTTAAACTGTATTTGCGGTTGACACCCTCTGTGTTTAGAATGGCGACAGCGTGAAGAAACACCATACGCAATTTGCGATAAACGAGTTGAAAGGATTTCATTTTTTTCGAGGAACCAGTCATTGTGACGTCACACTTTAATCATACAGCCCCGTTTTCTAAAGTGGTGGCTGGGTGTGTGAGCGCACGTGATGATTGAGAAAGATGCGCGTTCTTGTATTTTTTTTTTTTTTTGCACCTCTACTTTGACGTCATACGGCTAGAGAGAAAGGACTCCGGTATACGGAGCCGACCTTGAACCGATATCTGCCTGTGTGCATATTATGCGTCGCATCTTTCGCAACGACGTAGCAGCCAGCCATACCCGTTTCATTGCGTCGTTCGAAATATGGGTGCGTTGGTGCATGTGTGGGGGCGTTTGTCATCGCCCGCCGCTGCCGCCGCCGTTCGTAGCCTGGTTTTAACAGCAGTGTGTCGTCTCTGGACCCCGACCCTCGATCCCCCGACACCTGCGTTTATCTTGGCAGAATACAGAGGTGGTTTGCCATTGCCTTCCCCCGCGCAGTACCACTAGCCAATCCAACGATCGACTGCGCTGGGAATCGAACCCAGATCCGCTGGTTGGTAAGCGAGCACGCTACCTCTCGGCCATATACGGATGTATTCGGATAGTTTTGCGGATAATGAATACCCAAATCGCACATGCACCGGTCCTACGACTTTACCTGCCATTCCGAAAAAAGTCCGAAAGACTCGGATGGGTATTGAGCCCGCGCCTCGGGCATAGAAGGTGAACACGCTAGCAACTACGCCACACGACACCTCAACGGAACGCCCCGCCAGACGGTCTACTCTCTAGCCAGGGATCCATCAAAGGAGCGTCGGCAAATCGATTCCGATCCCGATCCCGCCGCATACCGTTTCCCACGGTTCCCAAAAGACCGGGCCCAATCTGTAAATTCCAAGAAAATAGTCGCGTTATTTTAACGCAAAAAAATCACTGTACGCAGTTTACAATTGCACCAATTTCGCTGTACAGTTTCGGGAAAAGGAGGGGGGGGGGATTCACCCGTGTCGAAAATAGCCGTGGAATATCTCTCAGTTTAGCGCTGGTAGGTCTGGGCGTATGGGCGCGTGTGTTTCGGCTCCCGCTCCCGCGCGCCAGATATACAGGGGCCCGGATAGACCCGGTGTGGCCCCGGGTATGATGACTCACGCACTGCGCACGACGACGAAGGGCGGGGCAACGCCACAGGCGGGGGGGGTGGGGAGGGGACGAGAGATCCCCGCGTGATTACGTGCGCAACACTCTTCCTCCCCCCCCCCCCTCACTTTAATATAGTCTCCCTTAGGCTTATTTAGCTACCGATTCTCCGCATCAAGGTGATGATGCCGTGACGGTGCTGCTGGCCAAGAAACGCAAAGTTGATCGCCGGCAATTTTTAGCCGCTGAATAGATATTTTGGGGGGTAAATTTGGAGAGGGACGAATGTTGGTCAACTTGACGGTCTCTGTTTCGGGTGGGACGGTTTTTTTTTACCGTGACCCGATGACCCCGATTTCAAATCTGGCGATATTTGCTGTTTATTCCGCTGATGCCGCATGTGAGCGCTGTAGCACGGCAATTTTAAAAGTCTTTTTAGGTGCTCTCTGAACATGACAGTTGCCTGTGACGGTACATTTATTCGGCTTCCAATTCTGGTTGGTCTTTAGGGAACCGTCCCAAAGAGTGCGTGTTCAATCCTTCTTCCTGGTAGTAAATTAAAAAAATATTAAAAAAATAAAAACTCAATATGCAGCTAATTGAATAGCTTAAACAAATTAATGCCCAACCGTTTAATTTATGAATAGAAATATTCGTAACAAAATTTAGGCGGGAAGTCTTTCCAATGAATTTTTTTCCAATTCGGTGCATGGTGAGTTTCAATTTTTTTAAACAAATTCTGCTGTCTAACTAGAAGAAAAATAACTTGTTTTTTTTTTCTCCTAAATCTTTCGAGCCTTTTAGCGATATATGGTAAGGTGTGCCGGTTTGAGCGCGACTAACGGCGGCAATAGTTACCTGTCAGATAACAAAATGTTCAAGCTCAAGGCATATATCTCAGTTAATTTTTTTTGGGAGTTACCAGGCCGCACAATTTTAATCCGTCTGTTACAGAAGAGAGATTTAATTTTTCATTATATCAATCAGGAAATATTGCTGTGCACGGGAAAACTTGAGATTTTCGCGTTTCGATACTTCAACTGACGGAGATTTTGGACCCCTTGGCTCCCCGTCTTCCCTAGTTACACCCCTCTCTCCAATGTTGAAATCCGTGTTTCCTCTGGCCATCCTTTTCTAGTGGCATTGCGATAGTCGGAACGACTGGGGAAAACAGTGCGCTGGAATGTGCGACGGGGTTCCACAAGAATGAATGGGGGTGATGGCAGAGGAGGAAGAGGAGAATGGGATAGAGGCCATATTAGTCAGCGTGTGTGAAGGGGAGCGCACCCGGGCGTCCCTCTGGGCGAAAGAGGAGGGGGGGAAACCCACCGGGGATATGTGTGTAGGGTTCTGCATAATTCAACGAGACGTTGAGTCCCCAGTTAAATATTGGGACCGAATTTTAATGGATCGAAAAATGCTCAACTTGCTCACGATTATTAATAATTTAAAAATAATTTAATACTTTTTATTAGCAGCACAGCACGACCAACAGATTTTATTGCTTCTTAACTGGACAGAAATGTTCATTTTTGACTGAATAAATTTAATAAGGAGAAATGCGATGGTGCCCCGAATGTTGGCTTTGCCGCACGACTCTCCTGCGTTCACTTTGCATTGTGTGATTGCCAACTTTTTGGGGCCCGCAAATGCAAACTTGGTCGCTTAGTGTTCATTTCCCATTCGTTTCGCTTGCCTGACTTGATCAGTGTCCACCTGAAATTTGAACAATTGTTATTAATACCCTGTTCTGTTATTCACTGCAATGATTGAAAATTATAAAAGAAAAATTCATATTCTCTTTTCCAACATTTATTACTCAGTTTTCTAGGCCAAACATTGCTGGTGTTACTCGCTGTTGATTTAGAAGAATTTCTTAAAAGATCTACAAAAATATTAGGAAATTCTCGAGATACCTCTTTCCTATTGGTGAAAGAGTAGCGGATATCGAAACAAGTTTTGTCAGGCGAGGCCAACCAGCCACAATAAAATTCTTCCAATCTCTGCGAAAATTAATTTGGGGAATGCTTGGCATAGCAATCCGGGTGCATGTTATGTCATTGCGCAGATGGGAATAGTGGGAGGGAGAGGGAGGATGGGCGAAGGGGGCAGGCATGACTCGTTCATGATGCTTAAGGGGGAGGGGGGCGTCGGAAGAGAGGATGAAATGATGCTGGGGTTAGATCAACGTGTATCGGAATCGCGTGTGCACTTGTTACGTGACTAGCGGAATGCGAGCGACCGCGCATGCGCACTGCGTCGCGTCTCTCTCTCGTTGGGATGGAGGGGTGCGTTTTAAAAGCGGGGATCGATCGATGCGACCCTAGTGTGCGTTGGCGTCGCACGATGGAAGCCGGTCGATTAGGAAGGGTGGAGATGAGATTTTTCGTCGTGTATTTTATCAATTAGAAATGCCGAAACGAAGCTACACTTCCGGTAATTATATTTCTTTCTATATGAGACCAATATTTCCTTGAAATAATTTTATCTCAACTGCATGAACGAAAATTACGCTAATCAGTAATATTTGAAGTTTGAAATTAATGATGTCAATATTTTTCTACGTTTTCCTTATAAAATGGGTAGTTAGACATTGATACATGCGCAAAGTAAGGATGCCAATTTTCTTAAATAATTTTTGCATTCATGTTATAATGTTTCTCGCAGCCTGAAATTTTATTGAAATATGATTGCACAATTCTTGAATTTTTAAACAAACCTTGAAAGTACATCGCTCGTAGTGTATTTTGAAAACGCCTTATTTGCGTCATTCTGAAATAATATAAGCTGTAAAAAATTTCAAATGAGCAGTTTATAAGTTTAAATTTCCTAAATTAAAATTGTTCCAAAACCAATAATTTGTGTTGACACTTCAAATATCATACCGGGCGATCGATAATGCGGTAAGGCGGGCGATACCAAAATGATCGATCATTCGATCTCTCTATTTGAGATATTCGAGTGTCACCATTGACGATGGTGCCCCTGAGAATTTATCGAATTAATTATCGATCAAGTGCGCGTTTACATAGCCCTATGTACTCTTTAATTTATGAATATAGTGTGAACGTTCCAATATGGCGTGATCTGCAGGGTTTTTTTTTTTATTTATTTTGCGCGCAGTCGCCGTGGACGCTCGAAAAAGATGGCCGGTTGCCAAGAGGAAAAATATTATTTCGAAACACGGTCCTACTCGATGACGCATCATCCTTGGATCGATTAACCCCTTGGATCAACCAACCAACCATCGACGCGCGTGTATTTTTGCTTTCGGTTTTGATCTGGGCTGTGTGGCCTGTTCAAAGCGAAAATATCGCGCAATTGCGTAATTGCTTTAAGGGTGTTGGACAAAGTTTCCGCGATTGCATTATGGGCAAAAATGTTCTTAACTTGTTCTTAAGGGGGTGGGGTGCCCTCCCAACGTTTCCGTTTCAAAACCACCGAGGGGGGTGGAAAACTGGTTATTTTCCATTACCTAACTTCATTCCTAACTTGGGATCTTTAACGCGTACCTGACAACGTAGAGCCGCGGGTTTCACGGCGCTGTAAGGATAAGCAACGTTTTGTGATTCGATCGGTTTCGAATCCGTTCACCACTACAAATTTTCTTTTCTTTTGGAACTTTTAACCGAAAATTAAAAATATTATTTTTATATCAAAATTGTCAACGCTAAACTTGGTTCGAATTCTGAGCCTCTTGCTCGTCGATTTTAAATACATTCGTGAATTTCAAATCTTTGCCAGTTTGGGGTAAATGCTGTGGTTTGCATGTCCTCTCCTATCGCTTACGCCCTGGGCAATGTCCCATGCCGTCCTTCCACGAAATTGCGATGGACCCATCGAACCCCAGGCCGCGCGGGTCCCCCCGCATGATGATTCATCCTGGTCGTCGCAGTTCGTGTTCCAGTGAGTGCAAATCTATAAAAACGTATGCGGGGGATTATGTGCGCTCTTGGCAAGCGTCCACCGGCGCCAACTGCAGCTGTTTTTGCCCGTTGGCCGACAATGTAATGGCGGCGGACGAGGCCGCCATAAGCCTTGAAGTCCAATGCAGTAAAATGGGAAAGTTAATCTAGTTTGAGACACAGTGCTCATTTTTTTTTAAATTGCATAAAATTTTAATATTTGACAGAGCCTAACGTTTTGCTTTGCACAACTGATTAAATTATTTTGAAGCGTCGGGAAAAAAAATTACCATGTTGTTTCTAACGAGACTAAGCAGATAACTGGCGATCTGTGCCGTTCAGATCCTATTTTTAAAGTCAGATTCCGATTTGACAGGTTCATACCCATACGGTGTCAAGGGCAAATTTCAAAATACTGGCAAATTACTTATTTGCATTTTTGCGACTACCGTGCTGTTAACTTCGCCCAGTCTGCGCTCATTTTGTTCTTTAACCTAGTTTGTTTCGTAGCCCATGCGTCGTCAGCTGGACTGGCGTGTGTTTTTGTCCGAGTGGGTGAGGGGTGGGGGAAGCAGTAGAAGAAGAAAAAATGAACTCGTACGTGCTGACTGGAGCACGTTTGTTGGCACGGTGCCGTATTCGGACTCTGGCGTTTGTTATGGTGGACTGAAAAAAATGCCTAATAAATCTTATGGAGTTGGGGAGGGGGAATGCAGGTGGAAACTGGGGCTCTTTGATCGATGGAATTGCCCATGCCCTGTAGGTGCCCCCAACCCTTGGAGGTAAAGTTTGTGTTTAAAAAAATACCTACTCTTGTAGTGTCTTAAACAAGACGTGTTCCATTTATTCTTCTTCATTCTGATATTCGCTGGATCGAGCTACCGTCAAGCATTTGTATCGTTGGTAAGTCACAAAATCTGACTACGTGCATAATTTAAATATACTTGCTCGGCAAGGTAAGAAAAAAATGCCTTATATAATCTGTATTGATTTTTTAACCGACAACGTACATGTTATTTGTTTTTCGAAAACGGCCTCTCTAGTCGTTTGCTATTTCATGATTTTTACAAAAAGGAGAACCCTCGTGATGTTTAGGCGATGTGTTCGGGCATGTTTTCACCAGAACCCCGGGATCGAATACAGAATAGTTTCTAAACAAGAACCAGCGTCGGGAATCGAGCCCGGGACCGGCACACCGCAGCCAGTTGCAGTACCGACTTTGCTATAGACGGATCGTACAAATTACTCGAAATTTACAAAATTCGAGATATTCTTGGAGTCTTGAGATAAACCCCTTCCCCCCCCCCCTCTTTCTCATGATCCCATAGTTAGTGAAAAAGAGGGATGGGGAGACAGACATACGGTTGAATCCCGTTTTTCTTGAGTCAGCTTCTTCCCCCTTTGGTTTAAGCGCCTTATAGCCACCAGAGACCTTGAGTCAGAGACCAGAGACCCAAACGCATAATAAATTCGTTTGTGGAAAGCGCCATTAGGAGAAATTCATTAGCTTCCGCGCTAAAATTGTAGTCGCCGGTCACAGGTGGCAATTTTTGCTACGTTAGTGTTCAAAAATCGTCCATCACTAGTTTTTAAATTTGTAACATATGTAATGTTGCTGGAACGCACGATGTTTCATCGAAAACGCTGTCTGCTTTTGGTTCTTAGGAGTGTTTTCGTCATTGTTTCCAGTCTGGCTCGGAAAAATCTTCCGAAAGCGCGCCGCGCAATAATAATGGGACGCCACTACGCCATCCCGGTGGTCGGTGATTCACCCTATAAAGGCAGTCAACGTAGGGTGAGGGTGTTGATGGTTGATATAGACTATACATGTACTTACGGGTGTTTTGTGGGGGGGCGAGCACCGAGCCCTTTTAACCGAGCTTCGACGACCCAAATGTTTGCATTGACTCGCCACGTAATTTTATATGTCACAAGTGTTGGGACAATCGCTTACGTCCTCGTAATGTTTGCTGTGTCGCTGGTGATTGTATTGGGTATGCAATTTGGAGTTGGGGTATATCCCACGCTGTTGACGAGATGTGCTAACATGGCAATTCGAACGATTCCGGGTGTTTTTTTTACACTTCGGTGACGTGTGTCTGTTAAAAACGATTAATTTTGTTGTTCAAGGAATTGGAGTGTCCTACGGCATTTTGTGATGACAACATAATTAAAATGTTTACGGGATTTTTTAAATATGAAAAAATTACAAATTGTCGTAGACTTGTTCTTATTGCAACCGACTGCGGCGCGGTGGTCTCTGATTCGATTCCCGACGTAGGCTCTCGGTTATTTGAACCCTTTGCTACTGGTCAAAATCAACCCTCTAACATTGCCATAGCAACGCGAGGGGCAGGGAATCATCCATAGTGATGGATACTACGGTGTTAGGAACTTTAAGAAAAATTAATTGATAAGACAGCCATATTAATAATTTTCTGTACTGAATTGATGCGTTATGACTGAATGATTGAGTATACACATGTACAAGTTGTATGACTGAAATTTTTAACATTTTAAATTATCCAAATACTTATATCTGCTCCGATCGCCACCCTGCTACGAAACAAATCGGACTACGTTGTGGGTGGATCACCCTTTCGGCATGGCTCAAGAATTTGGACAATAGGTAACCGATAATCAAACAGATTTTTGTTTTCCAACGCCACAGCAAACGACACGGCTCGGTCAATCGGATTCACGGCCAGTGTTCATAAATTATCAGAGGACAAAACTCTCAATCTACGAATGTGGATTCCCATGAAACATTCGGAAAACCGGAAGCCGCAAGCAGGGCGCACATTCAAAAGCACTTTCAGAGGCAACAGTGCTAGGATACGACCTGATCAAGAGTGACTAACAACGATTAGGTTTTGCGGCCCGCCCCTCCCCCTTTCCATTCGCATCTCCGTACACGCAATGTACCCAATCACCTCCTCCCCTCCCCCTTTTCATCGACAGGTATATATATTTTTAGAGTCGGAGAGAGAGGGAACACAAAGTCAGTGACTCCGTCTACATATTCCTGCTGTGAGTCGGCTAAGGAAGGGGAGAGAGCGAAAAATAATCGGTTAGGGGGTTTTCTAACTGGTGGAAAAGGTGCGCGGTGTTGAGCCAGGCGTCGGCTGGTGAGCCAGCAGTCCATATCGATCCCCCGGAACTGCGAGCGCCCGCGTCTTTGGAACGAGCGCTTGTCATTCCACACAAGTCTATTGTTGCTCGCGTTGTCGGTGCGCGGGTTCGCTATATACGGATACATCTGACGGATGGAGCGGTGATGCAGGGTGCTGGTTGCCGTCTTTTGTACCGGTTAGTTTCCTGGATTTTTTTCAGCAACGGAATTTGCCTGTTTTGCTCCAAAGGCCATCGTCTTATGGTGCTATTTCGTGTTTATGAGCACGAAAAAAAATAATTCGCAAACATACGATGCACATTAGTTAAATCGCCGAACCGTAACGATGCAGATGAACGATATTGCAATTAAATATGCAAGATAATAATAAATACGCTTACATTTGAACTTGAAAACGCGAATATTTCATTTGTACATCATTTTACATTTGAATTGCAATCTCGTTCATCTGCATCGTTCCGGTTCGCCGATTTAGCTTATGTGCATCGCATGTTTGTGATTTTGTTTTCTCGTGTTCATCAACAACGATTATACTAGCGATGTCACCAGCTGTATCTACAAATCGAGATTTTCACCATCCTTATGTTTTAAGATGGTTTTTCCCAAGAGAGTCGTCCCCATTTTTACTTCAACACATTGGGGCTATTTACTTGTCAGATGTCGAGGTGAATTTTGTATCGACATTTGACGGGTTGACTGATAGATTGAGCGTTCAGGGAATCGAACCCGTTACCGTGGCGTCATCACGCCGGTCTCCCGTCTGTCAACCAACTTGGTTAAACTGATGATTTTTAAAATCATTTTCGGTCTTCTAACGTCTCCAATTTCTTAATGGCGACCCGATGCCGTGGGCTTAATGGTTTAATGCGCCCATTATGTGTCAACTAATGCTGTTTATCATGATCAGATGATTAGTCTTAACTCTTAGCGTTCCTTTTAAGGGTGACTTATAATTATCTGAATCACTCTTCAGCAACTTTATATAGCGCGTTAACTGATCGAGACGGTATCCTATTTTAACATTCGGTGAGCTCATGATGGACTTTGTTTAAAGTCTTCGACTTTTATGAATCAACAGAGTTTTGAACTGGTGGTATAAATAGTGATTTTTTTAGGCCATGTGGTCGCAAAATGACGCATAGCATCTCTCCGCAACTATTCGCCGAGGATATAACGTGGAAGTCCTCAAAGTTCGGTGTGTAAAATGGCGGTGTTACCCGTTTATAAACTGCCGTGAGACATTCCGAAAACATTCTTGGCAAATTCGATGGCATTCCTAGAAGTTGGCGCTCCGAGGAAGTTTTTTTTCCCGCCCGAGCCGTGAGATCCATCTCGGAGGCAGTATTTTTTTCTTCTTCGCGTTCTTCCACTGAGACAATTGGTTTTTGTCCGCATTTTCCAATTTATGTGGCACTTTGTGCTTGCGCAGTCAGTCACGAGGAAAAATTGACAATTTGTACTCGAGATTTCCCCCCCCCCCCCCGAGTTGGCGTTGCTCTTCTTGACTGCTACCCGGCGACCAGGTAGGTGGCTTCGGGTTCCGATCGTAGAGTTTGCCGTACTGTGTGGCGAGGAATGCGGTTAGGGTGGTGCTCGTTTGCGCTTGAGAAACGGTAATGTCAATTTCGGTTTTTTGTTAGTTTGTGATAAATGCTCGAAGAACAAATTTCCCAGGGGTAGAGCAGTTGCCAAATTAAAACATAATCTATTAGATTAAAAAAACGTTAAAAAACATTTAATTTTAAAATGAAACTTTATTTAAGAGTTTTCAAAACTTGATGTAATATTCAGTGAACGATATTTTCTTCTGTTGACGATATTTTTCTTCAGTCATATGGTCGGATCTTAATGTTTTTTGACAATTCCTTGGCAAAGAAAGGCCTCCGCGTTCGCTTGTGCTGTTCTGAGGTTAGGAATGAGACATTTTGGTGCAAATCGCCTAGCAGCATCGTTGTGCATGTTGGTGTGGAGGTAGCCAAGCTTTGATGATTTTTCGTCCTAAGTTGTGAAGTTTGGCTCAACTGTTGTGTTAATATCCTCCAGTGATCCACTTTTCTTTAGCTATTCTGGTACCTGTATTTAAATTGCGGAAAACTACTTTACTGGAATATAATGAAAAATACAACTCTGGCCGTTTGCTGTCGTTAAAACAGGATGAAATTGCCAATGACAAAAATAGTTATAATCAATACAAAGTGCATACGAACGTATATGTCCGAGTTATTGATTTTTAATATCGATTATAAAATGTGTCGCAAAAAAATAAGACTGCATAGCTGCTGAAACTACCTCAAAACGAGCGTCCACGTCTGCCAATACAAACCTGACCAGTTTACAAGTTCTCCATTGGCGGCGACCATTTTGATTTTTTTTTATGTTTGTGACGTGGGCGTTCTAGGTGTTCTGTAACACTTTATGTAACTCTTTCGGGTTATGTGCCGCCGAGAATAATTTTTATGGGGTTTTTTAGATACGCTTGAAGATAGATGGACTAGTGGTTGCGTTCTCGTCTTCTAGGGCCGAGACGCGGGTTCAATTCCCGATCGAGACCTCCGAAATTTTTCGAGCGAGAAAATGTCGTGACTTCCTTCGGAATGGACCCGTGTCGTTTCAGTTGCACATTAAAGACCCCTACCTAGTTAAACGGCCTGGACTAACCCCAATTACTAGGTTATCCTCTGCGTTGGTAAGCCTCCTGAACAAACAATATAAAGAATAGAGTTTGCAATTTTCGCAATATTTCATGCACATGACAGCAACTCTCCTGTACTAAGGAATCTTTGAATTCAGATTTCTTAGTTGAACCGCTGCCTAATGTATTGCTTAAGATGGGGGTTCTCGGGAGGATTCTACTTTTCCGGTGCGGGGCAAAATTTCATCGACGTAGCCGCAGACTGCCGTACTCGTAAACTCGCCAGCGAAAGAGTTGACGCGTTGAGCGACTATGATGCGGGTGTTTCGTGCCCCGGCCATTGACTTTAGCTGTGTAGTTGTTGTGTACGGCGGACCGTCTCCTCTCGACCGGGGGAAACAGCTCTGGCACGCGGACGGTGACCGGTGAACGCGGGGAGGCCTGCAAATGTTACTGCGGCGTGTCCCGACGATGATTATTCCGCTAGCGGTTGGTGGTTTTTGTGGTTTTAGTGGTGGTGGGGTGGACGAGGTATGAGTTGTGTGTGCGGGGCGACCTCGCGCGGGGCGGCAAGGTGATCGCGGTACCCCAACCTTGACTCGACGGCGCAGGAATGCCAAACGCGGTTCGTGCTTACGTTGCCTGTCGGCGCGTGGACTCGACACTTTGTGGCGGACGTGTCTATATTTGCATTTAACCGATTCGCGGTTTTTCGAAGTGTTGCGCGGGGTGCCTGGTTGGGGGTTTCCTGGGACAAGTTCCTCGATAGATGTGATGAAGATGTGGCTTCTATGCAAGTCGGTTATATTTGGATTAGCTAGAGTGAATTGTGGCTCGAAGTTGAACGAACAAAGAAAGTATCGAATGAAACGTTGAATTCCTACTGAGGCCCAAGTCGAAACCGTGAGAACGTTCTGGAGAGCAGTCTAGCTGATGAAAAACATTGAGCACTGTCTATGGACAGTGTTTAATGTATTGCGGCTGACTATGGTGTAACGGTCCTGGGCTCGATTCCCGGCGCTGGCTCTTTTTTTTTCCTCCTGGGGTGCTGGTTAAATGTGCTTCTCTGACAGTGCTATAGCAGCACGAGGGGGTACATTATCTCTCTATATTCGTAATTTATAGTCATATTGCTATTGATTACATTTTATTAAAAATTAAATTGATTACATTTAATTAAAAAATAATATTTATTATATTTAAATAAAAAATAATATTGATTACATTTAAATAAAAAATAATATTGATTACAATTAAATAAAAAATAATATTGATTACAATTAAATAAAAAATCGATTTTTTGGGCGGTTAGCCCGATTAATTTTATGGTTGTTTGCAGCGCATGTTCGATATATCCTTGAACACAGATGTTTGCTATTCGCCTTCCTTCTTTCTAAAACGATTTGCCTGGATATTTTGACGTATCCAAACTGAATTAGAAATGTTCATCTTCGATAAAATCCAAACTTACATATGTCTAGCGGGAATTTTTGGTCTTTGGAGGGTATGCTAGAATTTGCAAGTGGCAAACCTCTTAGCCAAACATTCATTTGTATGCATGCTGGGAATCGCCTAAAATAGCAAAGACGTTGGACGCGCATTCATCTCGCAATGCCTTTTTCACGCTGTTTCCAATTGCTTCAGCGCTAAAAATACACGTAGACATGTAAATTCGATGTAGGCAGATATATCGGTTCGAACTTACTCTCTCAACCAGTCAGAATGCGTGAAGGGGAATCCTGATATGTCTATTTGCAAGCTTGTAACGAGAGAAAAAACATGCTCGTGATGCCTGTCGATCGTTCGAGTATCATTCGAGCGTGACTGAGGTTTTTTTTTATTATTATTTCCATTTAATGTTTAAAGGCTCTGGCATCTGCGAAGTTGCGTTCAACCATGTACTCGCCAACCACATTGTGATGACTAATATCCTGCCCAGGATCGTTGGGACTATCGAACGACTGAGTCTGACGGTTGTTAATGCGTTGGCAAATTGGATTTATCCTGTCGGCTGTTTGTCGACTCCACCCTTTTAAATTTGTTAATTTTCGTGCTGGCAATGCGCACACCAGGTGGCGTTGGTGTCTGGCCCTCTTCGTGGAACATTGAAGATCACCAACATCAGCAGACTAAACAACCAATGAAGGAAACTGTGCATTTAAAATATTACTCGCTAGATGGCGCTCAAGAAAATCAGCTGCATTTGGAATTTATAGTTTTGCGGGCCATGCTGATTGCCCTCAGGTGGCCAAAAGTGTCCTGCAAAGAATGGGCAGCATCGAACCAGTTGTTTTCGCCGCATGTCAGAGATGCATTGTGTGGTTGCCTACTTTCGCTATTTGAAGCTGAAAACCAGGGGTAAGCCTGGCCAATGCATTTTTTATTTATTTTGTAATCACTGTAGTGCTAATCGCTACAGGATTTATACCCCTCGTGCATTAAATTAATAATTTTGTGGGTTTGATATCATAGGGTGGCCAATGCGAATAGAATAATGATTTATGAATTATAATTTTGTTGGCTTTATATTACAATTTTTTTTTGCGCTGGTTGTTGCTTCACAAATCCGAATTCAATTTATCTCACGGCTATGTTCTTCAACCAGATAATGCTGATGATTGTCTCAAATTTATTTTCCAAGAGAATATCTCTGTTGCAAATGTCATTAAAATTCAAAGCTGACCAGCAACCTCTTTGTCAATTAATTGATATAAATCTGTTATTTGTTTCCGCAGTGCTTGCCGCCTCCTCGAATACTAGTTTTTTTTTGCGGTTGATCGAGATTATGTGGCATCCCCAATATCTTTTGGCAGCGCGAATGCGTTTATTTATACAGTAATCACTGCAGGCTACACGTCGGACGCGTCTCTCCGGCTGCATTCCGTTCATTCACAAGTGTAGCTCAAGGTTGGTTTCTGATGGAAGCTCATCACTTCCCGCTTCAGAGTGTACGTTGTGTGCGGCAAGTGTGTGGCCATATATACTCGCCGACACCCTAAAAATATATTTTTTTTAAAACTTGATCGATGCTTCAACTTCTACCTTAAACAACTGGTTGATGTTTTAAACGTTGGCATTCTACTAGTATGTTCTCTGTTAAGAGAATGAGTAGCAGCTTGAGCATCAGTTTAGAGACAATTTACAATTACAATGCTTTAACAAGCAGCCCCGGAGAGGCTTTTGGCGGGGGATCAAATGATCTGCTATGGACGAAAATTACTTATTTGTTACTTTACTTCATTATTTGTTATTTTACTTCAATATTTACAACCTTCCCCAGGGCCAAGGGCAGCCTGATAGTTTGGCCTAGCGTAGGTCTGATCTATTTATGGATATTTAATGTTTAACTGACAACTTTACTTCTATTCCGATGGACTATCTCTTTCGAAAATTAGTAGCAATACTATTTTCTATTACTATTTTCTATTTTCAATTTACAGTTTACAATACTTCAATTTTACAGGGAACCTTAATTAATTTGTGTATTTATTATTTATTATTATTATTATTTATTGACGAATTAAAGTACATAATAATAATAAACAATTCGTCATCACCCCAATGTGCCACCCACCCACGGCGCATCGAAATGCTGGCTATGAGGGGTGGTGTTAATCGTATTTGTGGTTTGGTTGGTTATTCAGTCCTAGGACTGATTTTAACTGCAGCGTGTCATCTCCGGACCGCGACCCTCGATCCTCCGACACCTGCGGTTGTTCTTGGCAGAATACAGAGGTGGTTTGCCATTGCCTTCTCATGCGCAGTACCACAAACCAATCCAACAATCGGCTGTGCTGGGAATCGAACCCAGATCCGCTGGTTGGTAAGCGAGCAGGCTACCTCTCGGCCATTTACTGATGTACTTGTGGTAATATTGAGATATGCGCGCGCATGAACATTTGAGCACCGCTGGCCATAACCGACAGTCGTTCTCCCTCTTCCTTTTAAAGGCATTTGACGATGGTGGATGAATGAATGCTCGCCCGGATAGACAATTTCGTATCCACTACTCCTATCCTATAAGAGCCACTCCTCTCAAAAGTTAGGCGTTTTTTGTTTTGGAAACTAATATTATTCTTGCGGTATTCCCGCCTTGTCAATTGCTGCGATAGCACGCACTTTAGCTGCTTTTGCGAAGTTTACACGTTTTCGCCACTTTTAAATCTTAGTGAAGTCTGAGAGGAGGAGAAGGAGGGATGGAGGAGAACATTTTAGAGTTTTGTCGTCCTTTCGTTTCAATCGGAATTATTTGCTCCGTAAAATTCGGTTCCTAACACAAACGAGCTCGATTGTCTATTGCAACTGGTGCGCGCGTGGGACGGGGCCATTGCAGTTTGTAGAGAGATGGAATAAAAAAAAACTAGTTTCTGGGTCGAATTACTCAGATCTAGAGGAATGCTGGCTCGCGCGGGTCGACCTTGTCCCCACCCTCGTACGACTTTGTGCAATTTGAACGCATCTTGGTGATGTCTTATTTAAATTATTTTATTTTATCGGATATTAGGCTTAGATACTGGTACATACACGTATGGGTTTTAAAGTACGATACGATACGATACGAAGTAACGTACGATTTTAAAGCGCTTTTTTTAGTGTCATCGAACACTTTTATTGGCAAACGTCTTCGAAAATCATTTAATTATTATGTATCTTAGTCCCGGTTAAGGCGATGCTTGTGCGAGACCTGCATGATATTACATGCAATCCAAAGTTGACGTAATTAGTGTTAAATAATTATGTAGAAGTTCCCTCGGTTAACGGCGATGCCTGTGCGAAATCTGCATGCTATTCATGCACTACAAATAGCCAAACAATACTGGTCAGTCCGAGACCAAACTACAACTCAGCGCTAATTTTAATTTTTAAGGTGAAATTAATT
>JAUJYS010000823.1:0-20172 GCA_033995665.1 Melogona broelemanni | reverse complement strand
AAAGAACAAAATAAATAACTCAATTCTCCTTGCTCCAATGCTCCATGATTGGACCTGCAACTCCAGCGAGGACAGACGTAAAGTCAAACGAAAACAACCAAAGTAACCAACAAGTAATAAGTATGTAATAAGCAATTAGAATCCAGAGCACTTTTCCATGACCAATCCCCTTCCCTTCCCTGCCCCTCACATATCGCCATAGCGAAACTAGGGGTAGTAATCCTGTAGTGATTAGCACCAGTGATTAAAAAAAATAGCCACGGTAACTGCGCATTATTTTAGAAAATCCCTAATTGTATTCAACAAAATCGATAGAAATGCAGAATATACACCCAGTATACCTTATGGAACAGGATCGAATAATCGAGAGTTGTTTGATCTATAAATGCTTAACCAGCACGGGTCTATGGCATCCTCACACGGTTGGCAAGCAACGAGATCAAAACAATCAAAATCGGCCAGACCATAAACTGCTCATTTTTAATAGAGGAGAGAAAGGTGATTTTAATGGCGCCTGGCTACTCGCACAAGGCCACCAGGGCAATAAAAAAGTGGTAACCATAACAATTTACGTCACTGGACTAGCTTCAATCAATAAAAACCGCACTTGCCAATATGGTTGCCCTGAGCGTTAAATAAAAATGACACCTACAAGAAGTTGGTTTCGACAATGTCCTGCATGGTTTCTGTGAAACCTCGATATGAATATATTACACTTAGCAGAAAAATACAACAATTCAAACGCACTTTCTAAATGGTGTTTGATTTCGGAGAAATCCTTGTTTTTCTCCTAGCGCGCGTTGGCGAATTTGACAAAAAATATGAACTGAGAATACAGCGGCAAATTGAAGGCTAAATGCTGTTTATGAATTGATTGAGATATCAAGGAAAAATGTAGTCAACCGTGATGGTAGTTAATATTTATTTTCTAGGTTTTTTGCTTTAGACAATGAGTTAACGCCCAGTTTGTCGGAGGAAAATAGAAGTGGTATTTTTTTCCCCGGACAAACTAAATTTATAAATTTATGAAATAATAAATATAAAATAGAGGGAACATGAACTACAACTGGAAAAATTTGAATAGGAACTTCCTCAACACTTAGGAGGCTATGCTCATAGACTCTATGATTAAACTCTTATAACTTGATAATTAAAAGGTGGAAAAAACCGACCGTAAAAAGGAAGTGGAAAGCAGCTGCGGTATGCGGTGGATGACTGAGCACCACCACGAAGAAAGTGTTCTGTCACACCATTAATAAGCTGCTTAACTCAAATGAAAACGCGTCTTGCGAAAAATAAGCTACTTAGGGGGCGCTACACGGTTGAGCGAAGTGTATACACCGGGATTCATATGTTTACGAACCCCTTCACCGTAGCTCCATAAGTCAGCTAAGAATGGCCAGATTGTTATAAAAATTTGGCACAAATACACAGTATGAATGACTTTTTAAAGTTTATCAAATTCAAATTTCCCGCTACGAATTTTGCTTTTTTAGAGGTGACGCTGCGTTAGAGCCACTGGCGCGCAATGCATCGTCTGTTCACTGTTGTAAACAATAGCGTTCACTACGGCCTGTGGTAACGCATACTTATGACTCACGGTGTATACCCACAGACAATAGGAACTTAATTAAAAGTCAAACGCCGGTGCAAACACACAATGCAGCCTGGCTACGTGCGCCACGCTAATAACAATAGGCTTAAGACGATCTTGAATAGGCACGGAGTCGTAACAGAGCATTTGTTGAAGAAAAACTTCAGAGTCAGTGTGGTGTTAAGAGACGCGTTGGGCGTGACTACAGCTGATCAAGTTTACAAATGATTAAGGCTATCTCTGAAACATTGTAGCGAATGAAATGCGGTTACTGCGCGTAGTATTTTGTTGTTGATATCGTCGTTTCCGACTCCTGGTGACGTCATGGACAAGTGCTCTCCAACTGGACCGATTCGATGACTTGCTCTGCAGCTCCCGGAGTGACATCTTGGTTTCCCTCTTTATACAGTCCATCCATCTTGTGCGTGGTCGTCCCACTCCTCTTGCTCCGCTTATCTTCCCAAGCATAAGCGTCTATCTATTTTATCTCTGTCCGCAAATCGGCATGTGTCCATTAGTCCCGCAAATGTCCATTTTTCCCACTATCGATAAATTGGGAAAGGGCATATCGCGCTGTTTATTGTCAGGCGCCTTGAGACGCGAAGAAAAAATATATCCTATCCCAACGCGCGATAATCGCGAGCGATTATGTGGACAGTGTTTTCGTCTGAAGGGAAGGGTAAAAATAATCGATAGACGCGAGAGAGGTGGGGTGGTGTTATTTGATAAGAGACGAGATGACGATGACGGTGGTGGAGGTTGAGGGAGACAGAGAGAACGGTACTCATCAAACCAGGGTTACAGTTATAAACGGGAACATCGGGGCCGCCACTCACGGAGGCGCGAATATCTATCGCATCCCTGACACCCATATCGACGATCGATATAGGCTCGTGGGGGTGTTGTAGTCGATTTAATATGATGGCAGGGGTGGTGGGGAACGGCGACCGCGAGGCCAATTTCTTTAGATTATTAGAAAAGGGGTTTGCGAGAAAAACTCGGGGATTTTGATACGTACGCGTGTATGGGCTATGAACGCCCGGGTTTCATAACGTGAATAGCGGTAGAAAAACCATTAGGGTGTGGGGCGGGGGAGATAGAAGACGTCGACGAAAAAGATAAAAATTCGGTTGGGGAAAACTGTCGAAATGAGTTTAAGTGCTATAGGACGATATCGAAAACGCCTGAAAGTTCATTAGTATTTCTTTCTTCTTAAATCTTCGCGAAATGTCAAATGTTCTCGAAACTAACTTTGACATTCGTATTATCTTTTTATTGCCAATGAACCGTTTATAACAAAAATATTCGTTCTAATCGTATATATGCTTAGGATATTTCGTACTCAATACTCTACGACCACTGTTGGGTTCGTTTTTTTTTTAAAGGAGCACGTTCCAGTTTCCATTTTTCACCATGAAAATTTTTCAACTAAATTGTTTGCTTCATCGTGGCTATTTTTAGAACTCGGGAGATATATTTGGTTTTGCATCTTTAGTTTGTTTAAAATATTGTCCTTTGGTAAACATATCCAACACTGTGAAGCTATTCCAGGAATTTTGCTTTTGCCAGTCAGACTAAAAAAACCAATGTCTTGTTTTGCTTCTACCAGTGCTACGTTTCTCGCAAGCAATAATTATATTTTAAACATTTGAAGGTAAAATACACCAAACGTATTCCTAAACAAGGGGAGAAAATACATTTTTTTTTAAATCAAGGAGTATATGATTTCGGAGAAAGCTTAATTCCTCCTAGCGTTAGAAGAAAACTTTTTTTTTAATACTTTGTATATAAAGTTATTTTTTAAGTAATGCCACGCTCAAATTAAAATACAATAACATTCTGTACAAACGGGTTACAGTTGGTAACCTTTTTTTCATCGTATTTTCACTTTCGGCTTGTTCTCCCGTGCTCTTGAACATACGAGAAATATGGTGCTCCACATACCGTGTAAATGGGAGGGAGGGGGGGGATACACACAACAGCTGACTCTCTTCAAACGAGGGCCATTTGCTTTTTGGCGCACGCGCAGACGATTATTCGTCGTCCCCGCTGGCGCTGTATGTGTACAGATATTTTTAATAGGTTGGACTGCCTCCTCAGAACCTCGAACTTTTTTTCAAACGGGAGAATTCTGTAAATAATTATAAATTTTTAGATTTGTTTACTGCGTTTGTATTTGCCGTTTTTTTTCGCCGGAGATCAGATGGCGAATCGCTGAGCTCATTGTCGAAATGCGCATTCACCAAAGAGTGAGGCAATCACACAATACACGCGTGCTATGAAGGGAAGCCTCGGTTTCGATTCACTGGTTCTTCAAAGGCCTCGGCGCATTACAGTTATTGCATTAAAAATATATAAATAAAGCCGTGTAAAATGTTTAACCATTTGTCAAATATGTGATTTTTGCGGACAAAATTAAACTTTCGATATTTTTTTTGAAATGTGTACTTTAAAAAAATAAATATATTTGTCGGTATACTTCAATCACTCAAATTAGTTATCAAAGTTTTAAATTATTACTGTCGTAATTATATTTAGAAATTAATTTAGTAGTAATGATTCGTGAAACTAGAAATTAGTAACGTCAGTCACTTTACAATCTCAATTTACTTGCTCACCTAACTTGACAGTTTGCGAAGATGGCATCATTGCGCCCATGATAAAATTAGTTACCAACCTGGCCAGGCGGATTGCCATGTGCATTCCATAGTATTCAACGTTTATCTATCTTTCGTCGCTGTACCGAACCCGTTGCTCTAATCATATGCATTGACGTATTCGCAAAAGTTTTGCGCTTTACCGCAAAAAGGACTTTTCGTCTACCGTCAATGTTTGCCGTGAGGTCTCAGTTGGATTTTAGAGACTGACGTCGCCTATTTTTGTGACGGAGCCAAAAATGACGATTAGGAATACCGGGAAAGAGAGGAATAGGGATGGGGTGCGCTGATGGGAAATGGCGCAAGAACACAACGAACGGAGAATTTTGAACTTGGCCAAGCATCGACTGAATCCGTGTACACGGGTCCATGCTCGGATAGCTCACTGGTTGGCCAATTATGTACACATCAGTTTCGACATCTTTCGCATGAGCGTGCACAAATAGATAAGGGCTGACAAGCAAGTGGTATTCAAATAAGATGTGGTGGTGGTGATGGCGGTGGCGGGGGAACTCTATCCAACTATTCGGATATATCTTTAAGGCATCCAGTTAATTAAAATGACACCTTTATACTGCACCGCACAGTGACGCATGCGCAAAGTGACGGTTTGACATTAAAGTGCGTGGTGACCAAAGATATAGGAGGATGTACAGAACGGGAGTCTTATTCGTTAAGAAGTAAGGGGTCATTTTGGCGTTCTTTTAAGATCGGGTGCGCCTTAAGGCGTTTATCAAAATAATTTGTTTCGTGATGGCGATGGCGTCGTGGTCTAGCGGCAGAACTAGTGGCGCCTCCAGGTGGTGGAGACTGGTGGCGCTATGTTGTTACAAATTCTGACAACTAATATGGGTTTATAAAATATGCTCCTTTCGCTTTTTTTTTGTTGAAATATTTCAAATTAAAATAATTAAGTACTCAAATATACAGCATTTTGTAGATACTGGACACGTCCGATAGTTGTGACAATTAAATTTGTCTGATTAAATATTGTCACCTCTGTAACTAGCAGATTAAATATTTTCACCTCTGCAACTGGCAGAATAACCATTTTAACCTCTTTAACTGATATAGTAAATTATCGCTTTTGTAACTGACCGAATAAATATTTTCACCGCTGTAACTGGCAGATTAAATTGTCGCCTCTGTAACTGGCAGATTAAATTGTCGCCTCTGTAACTGGCAGATTAAATTGTCGCCTCTGTAACTGACAGAATAAATTATGTGAACTACAGGACGTTTTTCTATGAAATATATTTAAATATTTAATTATTTTAATAACAAATATTTATCAATCTCACACTTGTCTTCGCGTGTTTCAAAGATAAAGATGGGTTTTCTGAATATAAATTTGCAATTTACTGTAGTTACAGTTCGACTGCCATCAACTTTAATACAGTCAGTGTATGTGCGCTAAAAGAGAGAATGAATTTTTATCCTGAATGACGAATATTTACCAACAGGAAGTTAAACGCAGCCTAGTTAAATTGAATGGCGTACACGCCATGCGCATATGTATACGCGTGTCGTCGTTTGTTGCGCGTGATTTTTATGAATACGTTGAAAAAGCGACAAGCCCCGGCAGCCGAATTAGCATGTGAATATACGGTGGCAGCTATAGAATATGGCGAGCGGAGCATAACGGCGCAAGCGCTGCTGGTGTGCCGTGAACTGGATTCGGGGATATGATCCGCCTGCGCCATCAATGGGGAATCTAGGCCATAATGCAGTATAAGTATATTATGTGATATATGGGGTAGGGGATGACCATACTGGTCTGATATACACTCTAACCGACCAGAAAAATATTATATCATTTTCATTTTCTTCACTACCGGTACTGAAAATCAAACGCGTTCGAGTATATTTTTATTGCGTACATGCAAACTACGTTCGTCGATTTAGTCCAGTCCTGTCCTGGATCTCTCATCATTTATTTTGTCATACAAGACGACATTTTCTTGCCGTATATGAGCCTAGTTCGCGGATGATGTTAAGGCCCTGCTTGTGGTCATTCGTGTTGGGTAAATGTACACTTGTGTCGCAAACTACGTATTCTAACGAAAATGAATAGAAGGTTTAAACAGCTTCTTTGTTGTTCATGTCGTTAGAGCATAATCCAAGACGTACATTTTTAGTTTGTTCCGTATCGGCCGTAGAACTACTATATTTTTCCCTCCACTGGGAGTCTGGACTAAACCAAACCTACAGAAATGCTTCCCCTAATGTCTGATGCCAAAATGAAAATTTATAACATTGACTGCCTCATGATTAAATCAGGATTTCCATTTTAAAAATTAACTCTCTAGATAGAACGAAAATTGAATGGCGTATGCAAAAGACTAGAATTTATTTTAACCTTTCCTCTCTGTCTTTCCATCCCAAACGAAGCTTAACTCACTTAAATACTAATTCTTCAAATTTTAAAACTTGTATGCTCATCTTTGGACGCCTCCTATCGTTGGCTATATTTATCCTAAGTTTCGAGACGCCGAGTTTGCTGTTAGAAATAAGCCGGGCACAGAATAAACATTCGGGAGAAGCCGGATTAAGTCGTTTCAGTAGCGAGCGCGCAGGAAATTTTGAGCGGAAAAAAAATGGACTTCACATCTGGCGCCACCCTCGTGTGGTCCCAGTTCGCTTAAACCAGCCACGAAACTTAAGACACAATCGCGATATGATTTGGTCGCAAAAACACCATTATTTAGGTCGGATTTTAAGGTAACGCAAACACGAGATTTTGACAAGATGACGCCCATTTCGTATATTTTTGCAAATCCTGTGCAAATTCATAGTCGCTATCCACGAATACTCAATGTACGCAGATGCAGGTCGAGGTAGTATGACCCGCTATTTTCCGGGTATGACTTCAAGCTTGTCAGTCATCGGATCGAGTGGCTGACTCAGTATTTAGCCCCAGAAAAATGTGATTTATGGGTTCGGATGTCCCTGACCCGCAATTTCCCGGATGTGGCGCATGACTCGCGGTGATTGCAATGCGCGTGCGTTCGTACTGCGTGCCTGACTCAGTCAGCATTCGACCCAAAAATCTGATTTTATGGGTTCGAATTCGTCTGAGTCTTTCTTGTAATTTTATTAAATTGTTTCAAAAAAACGCTGAAACCACTTTGATACGATTAATAAGTTCTGTAGTTCTAGACTAATTTATTGATTAATTTCGTGAAACCAATCTCTATTATCCTCATAAAAGTTTAATTTAGTTTAAGTCCAGAAATCAATTGTTCTACGAGGTTCTACTCTGTCTATTTCTTTATCGCCATACTCTTATCTATTCGGCCCAAAAATGACATTGTATCCCGAATTTCCATGTTCCAATCCCGGATCGGGTGAAAATTTATATTTAAAATTATTTTCATTCCACACGTTGCGAGTACATGCACTATGATCTGACATTGAAAAAAAAACAACATTGAAGCCTTTTGTTTTGTATTTTCGGGCGCCAATTCTGTTGCACACTCAATATATTTTTGGCACCGACCAAAACGTTTTCCGCAACTATGACTACACAAAATCCCTTCAGTCCCGATTGGTATAGACAGCGCTCGTCACGGGTCTAACTATAAACCGTCTAACTATAAGTCGACAAGTTCAGTGCTAACAATATACGGAATTCGAGTTTTGTATTGCTGGCGCTTTCTTCCTTCATCTCCAGTCTATTGTTAGACTCTGGTTGGCAACAGTAGGATAAAAAAAAATGTCCCGGCCTCACGACGTAGCTTACCCACCAGCCACCCAAACCGTTCACAAAGTTACCCCTGATCCCCGACCGACGACACAAGCACATACGCAGTCCCTGCCAACCTTGAAACAATAAGTAGTTTGCCTCGGTGCAGCAATAGAACGGGCAAGGTTAAAACGCTTCGTTTGACAAACCCTATTTTTGAATGTTGACTTGGGTAGGAATAGCAGATTCGATCGTATACGTGTGTGGGGAACTAACCTATTCGGGTTTGTCCTAACTTGTGCATGATATTAAGTACAGGTATGATATCGATTGTGCTATCGGTCACGTGCTTAATTTAAACAACAGGGTTAAAAGGGAAATACCCTACATCATGAGAGTTATAGTTAAGATGCCAACTAAATCTGATCACGCTAACAATTATTCTGATTGAACACAAGTTTTCCGGGGATAATTTATTTATTTTTTTAAATCACCGTAGCGCCTAGTGCACTACAGGATTACTGTTTTAATAGCCTTTATTCAAATTAAGGAAATAAGAACACCTGATTTTTACGCTCATATCAGACGTTTTGTGTTGGTTAACGTTTTTATTTTATTTAAATTTCGTCACACTTCTTTGGATCCAAAGAGAAAAAAATTACAATTGTTAAATCTTTAAATAACACACTATATCATTGTAGGGATTATGATTAAGATTTTTAGGTGAGCCGTTCCAGTATTTTTTGGCAGCACTCAAAAGTCATATTTCAAAAACATTAGCTCGATTGGATTCCTAAAAAAACAAAATAGACATAATATAGAGGAGCAACTGTGGCCTAATTTTATAAATATTAATCCTGACGGCAAATCAACTTTCAATTGTCCATTGTGAGACAGATTAAATAAAAGTGACCTACTAATGGATAAGTTTGCGAAAACATAATATAATGTTACGTCTATATTTCAAATAAGTTGTATGTTCAGCAGACCGAAACTTCTGGTACGAAGTACCTCTAATGTTATCCATTTGTTGATAAGAGTACTAAACCGTTTGCTAATTGGCAATTAATTTCTCCAAAAAAAAAAAACAAAAAACTAAATCAAATTAGTGACGAGGTATCTTTTATGGATTATCTTGGTAACTTCATATTACACATACAGCCAACAATATAATATTAATTTCTTTTCTACGGTCCTGTAACGATTCCCACCCCAATTTTTATAATAATCAATTCTGACACACTGACTGTATGTTCGACCAAAGCTACAGCTAATGAAACTAACGTTGAGCAACGATATTACGTTTACTAATAGCACCGAAAATAAGATTTTGATAATCGAGCCGCAAGAAAAATGAAAAATATTATCAATAGTTTATCAACCTTGTCAACACAAACGCATTATCCATTCTTTGATTTATCGTTAATCGTCTCCCATCTATTTTTTGTTCCGAAAATAAGTCTGTAACCAAAAAAAAAATAAACAGCTACGATTGTTCATCGGAAGTTAAAAATAAATATTTTTAGGTCTGTAACCGTCTGTCAGAAACACTGATATTTCTCGCTTGAAACTGTCTGATCTAAAATGATCTTATTTCCCTCAATCTTGAATTGCTGATAATAGTTTTATTAGTAATGGTTTTTTATGTGAATTCAATAATAAACAGACTTTCACACAGTATTTATGTTTCAGTATTTTTTTTTTAGAAAATCAAGTTTATATTTGTCTCCAAAGTACATTTTTTTTTACAGATTCTACACACTTTCTCAGGACTGTGAAAAGTTGCAAAGCTAATTACAGAGGGGGAAGCAAACCAACGATCCGGCATTCGTTTGCAAAAAAAAAAGACACCCAACAGAATGGCAACAGATCACACAGAAACGACGCAACTGATTGTCAATAATTGCACTTTGACATCGAAAAAGGCCAAATTAAAAATAGCCGCCTGACACGTAAGTAATAGTTATCAAAAGGACAAATCGACTGAGTCATAAATACAATAATATAGCCCCGACAACAAAAAACACGGGTAGCCCAATTTAACGATGACAAAACTTGAATACACATTTTTATCTCTCCATTCATTGTTATTGGAAGAATTAAAAACATTCAAATTAATTAGAACCAAGATCTTAAGAAATAAAACAGTTTCACATTTTACAAAGGCCTCGAGGACCACTTAAATAAATTAGGAAATCTTTCGGGCTAAATTGAGCTACATTGTTTTTCGTTTTCGCAAACATAAGGATAACACACATAAGAGAGTTCATTTGATTCATTGATCACACGAGGGACAAAAATATAACTTAGATCGCGAGTACATAAAAACAAAACAAAAAATAGGATTCTTTAATTAAAACTGTGCACGATTATTATCAAATATTTGTCAAGTATGTATAAGCCTACACGCAATTTATTTACAGAGCAAATAGTTTTTTATCTTTATCCCCTATCAATTGGGTATGGCTATACACACAAATCCTTACGGATTTAACATTCATTTAACTGAATCATCAGCCCCAAATATATATATACTGTATTTGTCAATTTATTTCGGCTGATGTCTGTATACAAACCTTTTGTTATACAAAAAGGGTAGGAACAACGACATCGAATTGTAGTGGGGAGGGCCCAATTTCTCTCGACCAAAAATAGTCCCCCATTTCAAATGATTTGCGTACTCGGGCTAACTTCACTACAAGCCCTCGTCAACATATTTATTCAAACATAGAAATGGCAGTTTGACAATGCACGCAGTGCAACCAAGGGATAATACATTTGGTGATCATTGTGCTTAAAGCTAACGCAACGAGCGCATCCAAGTTTCTCAGGCCCTCCCATTTCGCGTCAAACTTTTAAAAAAATCGTTTTGGCGTACCACGGATTAAGATGGCAGATTTGAGACGCAAGTAGACAAGTTTGCAATATACGGCGCGCTCTACAGGAGCTTTTTGCCAATAAGCAGTCCAAAAATTAACAGATGCCAGAAACGAACATGTTTGACAGTTCATAATAAAAAAAAAGTGTTTAAAGATGCCAAATTCATTTCACAACGAAACAATTCTTAAGAACAATTCACAAAAAAAACGTAAAACCTACGTGCAGGTAGTTTCGACAGTGAAACATTTAATTTGATAAATTTCATACTTAAATTAATCACCAATAAATCAAGGACCATTCGCGATTTGCTCCTTTGATGTATCATTTTGTTTACTAATGAATAATTACAATTGTTTTGACATCTTCGAAAATATCACTCTGTAAATTTTAAATCCACGTTCGTGTTATCCCCAAACTAAGTGACGATAAAAAATTTATATATAAAAAATACGCGAAAAATAATCACCGTGTAATTAATAATTCACATACCCGATGTAAAAAAAAAAACGATGATTTATTTTAACCACGACTCGATTAAATTTCAAAGTATACTCAACAATCTACCATCTTGCTGCCGTAGCACCTCAAATTACATCATTGTCAAAAGGGAAGAGAACACGGGAATGAGACGATATTACACACATACAATTAAAAATTCTGGCTTGAGAGCCAGACGTTGAGCCCGGACTAAGAAGGCACCAGACAGTTAAAAGGGGGATGTGGGGAGGAGGAGGACGGGGAGGAAGGACGACGACTGACAATTATGCAGACAATGATCGATTATAAAATAAAAATCACAAATATACCTGTTTCAGAATAAAATAGGGACAACTAGACACGCTACATACTAGCAAGTATACGTATACAGATAGCTTGGAAATTTTTTCGTGATAAGCAAAAAACACGTTCAAAAATGTTTTTTCTTCTTCTCCATTCCAATCTTTTCGCGATTACATAGGCAAACGATTACTGGCCACCAGCACATATAAGTTAGAGAACACACACACTGGTAGTATCGTTTTGTCTCCAACTTGGATTGGCGTAAGTAAAATAAAAAAAAGAACCTGATGTTTTATCCAATTAATCAGTTAAACTGCACAGGGAGTTGGAAAATTTTCCAACTACGAGAAAATTGACGTCAATTAAATTTTATTTCGGAGAGAAAAAATATTTACTAATCGCGTAGTCATCCAACTTCATTATGCAGTTGCATCGAAAATAGACACCCCCACCATAAAAAAATTATAAAATATCCAAGAATAAAAAAATTATTTTAGAAACCTGATCAAGTTAATTTTCGTTTCAAGACAGCTCATTTTTAATTTGAATCGGCCAATCAGGCAAGCTTGGAAATAAATCGATAAACCACCGCACGCAAATTTAGAATCACCACGGACATCACAATTAGCCTTTTTTTTACTTCATCCCTCCCAAACAAAAACCAAAAACAATTGCTTGTGCGTCAGATATTTATAAATATCCATACACAATAATAAGTAAGACGCGATGAGCGAATTTTTTAAGGCAACGTTTGCGAGACACAAATTTAGCCCCCACGGGTCATTTAGCTCGTAGGTTGCGCATGAACCCAATTACCCAAGTGGGGATGGTGAAGAGCTATAAGATACCGCTTAGGTTTGTCTGCCACGTCATAAAAATAGCTATACGAGAACTGATATATACATATATATATATAAATCTAATTCCCGCCGTGCGGGGGGTGTTACAGGATTCCAATCCCACCCACACCCTCGCGACTAAACATCACGTGACCACGTCATAAGAGTAGTAAAAAGGCATTTAGTTTCACGGACCGTCTGGCCATCTACCCTCTCGTTCGCTCGGCTGTCGCAGCAGCCAAGCCGACCGGCGTTTATTATTGGGCTTTTTTATTTTTATTTTTGGAAGCATGATTCGTAGCGGGCAGGGTGGACCCTCTCGCAGGTTAGGTAGAAATATCCGGGACAATAGAGGTGCTCCCCGAAAATAAATTGCAGGACATTTTTTTTTATTTTTTAAAATCCGAACACTTTTCCATAGACGCTGCCGAAAAAATAATCGACTGGTCTATTTATGGCGTGAAAAATAATTTTTACAAAAAGAAATAGATTATCTTCTGTAGTAGATGGGAAATAAAAATAATTATAATAAAAACGACAGATTAAGAAATAAAAGCAGCATCGTTAGACATCGAGTAAATAATAAAATAAATCGGAAGTAAAAAAAATTATATTTCTGGATTTGTAATCCGTCGGGTTCAGAACCCAGTTAATGTCTATTCAAACCGTGATCCTGCCATAAAAATTTACTTTCAATTCAGCGTCCTCAATGTGACATAAATGACCTCAATGTGACTCCGGCAACTTCATACCAGTGCGAGAGAGACCCACTACCCGACTACCCGACATCGCCACAGATGCGTCTTTAGGATCAGATCAGGTGAGGAAGGTAAAAAACTAGCGAGGACTCTCTTGGAGGGGTAGGCGATACAAAACTACCGGCTAGGAATTGGCTAGAGTTAAATGTGGAGGTGGGCTGAGTGTTGTCTAAGTGAGACAGGGAGGGGTGGGTCCGGCTATATATCCGAATTGGACGCAGAGGACGACGAGCTATTGTTGCCACACGCTCCGCCGCTACCCACCCGCAGGATAGACAGAATCTCCCGGAGATGCTTGATGGTGAAGTCGGGCTCGGGCTGGGGACCGTCGCCCCACCCGTCACATGCCATCACCATAGCCTGGGGCAGGGGCATCCAGATGGTGGCCGCCACACCGGCGTTGAGACCGCCCTGGATATCGGTGGCCAGCATGTCGCCCACCATGATGCATTCGTGCGGCTCCACGTCCAGCATGGAGAAGGCCAGCTGGAAGATGGAGGCGCAGGGCTTCTGCTCGGCGTAGTCCCCACCCACCAGGATGGCGTCGAACATGGAGGTGGCGCCCAGGTGGGTGACCTTCTCCCACTGGGCGCTGGACGGACCGTTGGTGATGAGACCGAGCTTGTAGCGCGGCCGGAGCTGGGCGAGGAGGTCGACCACGTCGGGCTCGAAGCGGATGTGGGCGAAGCGGGCGCTTTTCCACAGAGGGTAGACGTCGGGGGCGAGTTCGGCGTGGTCGGGACCGAGGGCGAAGGCCCAGAGGAGGGTGCGCCAACTGTCCAGGTCGGTGCGATCCTTGATCGGGTCCTCGGGGTTGACGCGCAGGCACTGGTAAAACGTGTCCACCGCGATCTTGGCGTGCTTCTCGGGCACGTCGCGGGAGCACAAATAAGTCAGAGCCTGGAAATAGTCGAGCGGGAGAACTTTTGGTCAGCCACAGTTGGGAGTTTTTTTTTCATTTTTGTTTCGAGTTTTCTCTCATTACATACATTATACAAGCAAGAGTATGAATATAAGGGCATTTCGCCATAGGACAATGGAAATTGGGGAGGTTTTGCGGATACTTTGTGACTGTGACAAACTCGCTGCGGCGGGGAAGGGTATTAGCTCTTAATTAAAAAAAATAAAATAAAAATAAATTAGAAGACAGAATGTACTGTACGATTTTGTTTAGCTAACAGTTACAAAAAGTAATCTGCAAGCCAACTTGTAATATGTAAATAATACTTTCTTAAACAAGGTAAACCAATTTCTGCATGCGTATTATTTCAAAAATAGTAAACAAAGTTTGATTTTAAAAATAAAAATATATCACAATATTATAATTATGATGGCAACTTTTAAAAATATATTCCTTTTGAATAATCTGAAATATGTGCAAGCCAAGGGCTTTCACAAATCATTTCACGAAGCTTCAAATTTTTCAAGAGAAATGTCAACAGTAAACCATCTTTCTTTTTATCCTTCAGGGTTACCCCTATATCCAGCGCTCCCAAGTTTGCAAGTTTGTTTTGGCACACAAGACATCGGCAGTCTCCCCCCCTCCGAGCGAAGATAAACACGAGATTCAAGTTTTCTCGGAAAGCAGACAAGAAAAAAAGGTAAAAAAACTAGACAAGATACGTATATTATTAATATATTACGATTAGGGTCACTGGGTAACCTACTGTAACCTTTAGTGGGGGAAAGATACGATTTTTTTTTGCTAGAAAGCTTCCATCCGGTGGTTTTTTTTTAGCGGGGGTGTACACAAAAACAAGTGTCACCGCTGCCGTTACCAGTTTCTGGGAAATGACTATTTTCGGGCACAAAATACAGGAACAACAAATGAAAAAGTAACAGCGCGCTCACAATTGGCTATTTTTACCCAGAAACCAGCAGGAACCCCCCGGGGTTCTCTCTGCCCAAAACAAAAACCACCGGAACATTTGGCATAAAAAAATGCTGTTGCGTATTTGTTACCCAGTAGATGCGTTGCGTCCTTTTACATTCAAGTAGGAGTGAGGGAACAAATCTAAATTTTAAGATAACATGCATCAGCTTTCACGGCAAAAAAACAAGAGATTAATGGCATACTCAATACGTTTCAACTAGTGGCGAAAGATAAATATAAACTGTAAAAGAAAAGCAAATTAAAAAAAAAAAAAAATTATGAAATTATTATTACACATTTGCTAAAACAGTCCACCAAACCTAGCCGCTAAACGAGGCTCCAAATGGACTATATTTTAAACAATGCATGTTCACAGCGTGCTCGTTTCACCATATAATGTTGTACCTTCATTTGTTTGCGACACTTGCCAGCCAAATAATGGTGGTAGTCGATGAGGGGGGTTTCAACATTTCTAGAGCTGGAATTAATATCATTTCGGATTATTGAGGCAATCGGCAAACACAGTGTCCATCGAAGACGATTTTTTTATTTTTTTTACGCAAACGTTGACATTATCATCATTACAAAAGGGGGGGTCAATTGGCAAAAATAAAAGCACATTAAACTTAAAATCATTACAAAAGTGAATCAATCACACGTCAAAGTACATATGATAGTACAATCACACGCCAAAGTACAAGAATGTGTTCGCGTATCGGCTAAAAAAGTAAGGTTGATTACGATTAACATTTATCAGTTATTCATAGAGAAAAGGTCTTTGCGACAAAACAACTACAAATTTGCACGCCTTTTTAACAAAATAAATACCGTCACAATCGGTTGTCTCTGCAATTTTTGTCGCCTTTCCTAAACGATAAAAATGATTAGACAACGTTTTCAGGGGTGAACAAACACCTTCACCACCACACACACAGTTCAGTAAACCCACTAATTTTTTCGTTAGAGTTAAAAATTAAATATATTTTGTGTGTAATTTTCGGTGACGAAAAAAAAGGCTCCAGAAATCTGGTCTCGTTCAATGAGAAAGGTTTGCGCTGGTTTTCGCACCCAGTTGAGCAACGCTTATCTTTTTAGCTTCCTGGAAACGATCCAAGGACGATGAGACAGTCTGCCTGTCGGTATGTGCGATGTATATACCACGGTAATGACGAAATATTTCGTGGTAAAAAAACACACAAAAAAGGGAACTATCTCGACAACACAGCATCCAAATTACCAAAAAAAAACGTTCTTCCAAACTATCATCGAATCACGGCGAACATTTATAAATTGATTATCACTACACACAATCGAAGACATTTCAACGTTTTCTTTTTATTATTAATTCGAGCTCTTAGCTGCCCAGTCTTACCAAATACAAAAAACAATTTAACCAACGTATTTCACTCATCACAGTCGAGCCAAATGTCCAATGCCCTTTTTTAGGCAACATATTTTACAAAAGAAACACTTTAGAGAAAATTTTACACGTACTCCCAATATTTCGAAAGGCACACTATGGCGATGAAACATTTTAAGACCTAACAGGAGATTTGTACAAAAAATATAATACACCCATGAAACCCTATGTACATGTACAAGACAAATGTATTTGAAAACAGTTAAACAGAGCAATACATGGGCACATAATAAGAGTTGAAAACTCAGGTTTAAAAACTGAAAACCGAAAAACTATTATTAACGTGGGAACCAAAAATAATGCATATTGCAAAATTACTTTTTAAAATTATTCACTTGTCCGAATTTTTATTATTTTTTTCTCTCCTAGTTCTTTAATGTGTCTAAAAATTGTGGAGAATATTTCGATAAGACACCAAATTGGGTAGACATAACAGTTTCTCGAGAAAAGTATTTTTTATGACTTTTAGTTTTTTGAAAGTGTGGCTGTCGCATAACACTTCACAGGCAAAAAAAAACGGTATCCACTTTAACGCATACTCGACAATGGCGAGACAGCCTGAAGTAAAAGGTGGTGTACAAATTCGGAAAGTGACGTTTCTGAGCGGGAGCCACAGCGACACATTGTATCGATCGAAACAAGTTAAACGGCTCGCCATCGAACCGAAGAAAGAAAAAATCGCTTGCCATGCCTGAAGGCTGAAAGAGCGCGACGCGCAGCCACGACTCTTTTAATTTCGAAATTCAATTAAATAGATAAATGAATTTGGCCGTGAGGATTGTTCGATCAGTACACATTCCAGGTACACATTATCGGCGGACAAAACACAGATACATTCCAATTAGCAAAACAACTATAGGTGCACACCAACGTGATCATCATTCAGAAACCAATTTCGGTATTTCCAACAAGGCAAACGACATACACTAATCTGAACCACACAGATGTGACTTGATTTGCAATCATTTCGGTGTCTGAATACATAATAGCTCATATGTTTTTTTTAGAAGATCAGTTTACAATTGATAAAAGAGTCGCCTCCCCCCCCCCCGGTGTAGCTGAGCAATGGAGCATGACATTACAGTGCGTCGAGTATCAAGTGCAGAGTGCGATGGAAACTAGGGAATCAATTTGACGGAGTCTGGAGTCTAATAACCTATTTCGATAAGCCTATTAAAAGAGGAAAATCAAAGCAGATGGACCAAAGTTAACTTCAAATGTTTGGGTGGGAGGAAAGATCGAGAAATGTGTTTTTTGGACGATCCAAAGATAATATTTGTAGGGGGAAATGCCATCATGTTCGTAGATGACTTTAAAACAGGAAATATGTGCTATAATTATGCTGTGATAACATATTTAAGAACGCGACAGTCGTTTCGATGTCGGTGCCGGATATCACAAATATCGTGTGACCTTTTAAAGAATTCACAAATCAATAATATTTTGGATTCCCACAAACGTTACACGAAACATAACGAATCCTCCCAGTATTGAGAAAAACAAAATACATCAAGTGCCATTTGTGTACGGTATATGACAAAAAAAAACATTCACCTACAAAGCGGTAAGCACAGGTAATGCAAAATTAAAAAATATCAATCAGAGAAAATGGCATTTTTTGTATTGTTTTTTCAAAGCTGCTACGGATTAACTACCCAACCCACGAAAAATCGTCTACGCATGCCTAGCGAGTTTTTCCCCCACCCACTGCATAATAGATGCGCGAGTTCCGTGCATGCAACCATTGAGCCGACGACGTCTTTGGAGCGGAAAAAAATCGAAACTGGGATATGTCGAACACGATGAAAGGTATACAAGCTTTGGCAATGACGTCAATGCTGACGCCAATCGACCATTTTGGTGAGGGAAGGGGTGGGCGAGGATGGGATGGGGGTGGAATGAGAAGTCTCAGGGCGCCAATCGGTGAACGGGTAAAAAATAAAGAAACCGGTAAAAATTTTCCACGCCGTCATTAAGGACAATTTTGTACGTCGGCAGGTCCGCTTTCATTGGAGGGGTTGGTTGGGTGAAAACAGAGTGACATTGAGTTGAAGTATTAGATGACAGGAGAGTGGGACGAAAGAGATTTGGAACCACTTTCAAGTGGTAACAGCTGACTAGCACGACACTGTGTACCACAAAGAAGCCGGATCGAATAAAATTAAACGAATAAATGTGCTAAATGTCAGAGATAAACATTTTCAGCAGAACCGCTGGAATATCGAGTAAAAGAGAGCCCATTTCGGGAATCGAACCCCGAATCATGACACCGCACTGCGGATTGTTCACTACAGTGATCCGGAATAAAAAAAACATTTTGTTCAAAGCGTTTTGCCAAAAAAAAAAAAAATATATATATATGACAGTGAAGACCCAATTGCGAGCTGAAGTTGACACTGAGTCGTAAGGTGGGACACAACCATTTGCGAACCACTTGGTTAAATGATGCGGCAATAATTTTTAGGACTGGCGTCAAAGAGATTGGCAAACATTACGATATATGCAGATATTCGAGAGTATGTCTATGGAAATTTCCCCGCGCCTTCATTATTTCCTCCATTCAAAAGCACACGTACGGTGGGGAGGGAGCTCGGGGTTTTTTGATGGTCAAGACTCGAAGGCCAGAAACTGCGTCACCACAAGAGATTATTGCTAATGAGAAAGCATCAGACATGACATCGTACTAATAGGGTCCTCTCGTACCAATGACAAATCATGATCAAATTGAAAGCTTGGGAAATAAGAATGAAAGCCCCACGGTGGTGAAAATCTCTCTGAACGAGGATATTTTTGTTGGAAGGCACGTGGCAGAACTGAAGGCTACTAAAAAATAAAAATTGCCACATTACCAAACACAATTGACCAAGCGAATATTAATCCTCACAAAAAATTAATTATATAAAAAACCTTGTAGGTTGAAAATTGAGGTTGCCCCCATATAGGTAAAACGATAGAACTACAATTAGGTTCGAAATTTCGATTTGGTGTCCTATATTTTGGATGAGAAGGGGGAAATGTTTCAAAATCGCATGACATGTCGACTCTATCTGATCCCAACACATTTTTTAACAGTATATTAGCTAATAGCCAAAATCAAGATTCTTTCTGACAAGTACAGACGGGGGATAATTACATGTGACCTACATGAGGGACGAAGAAAAAGGTCTCGAGGCCGTAATTAAGACGAAGGTCCACCGAGGCCTTCTTATGTGCCACGGCGCGTGCACCTTAAATTTAGAAACCGCTCAACATAGAAAGACACAACCGAAAATACTTTGAAACGATTTATTTGCCCCAGGTCTCGCGCAACCACCGTAACTAATAATTGATACACGAGTAATAAATCCTCCAAGGATCACCTGTCAAAGTTGGTGTACTCGAAAAGGGATCGATGGCGTGATGTGTTCGTCAACTATGCCCGTGATCGCGGGTTCAATTCCCGACCGATATTGGAACGGTTGTTCCGTTCGGTAGGTCTCAGGAGTATACGTGTGCGCAAAGGCAATAGTACAAATTGTGACATGTACCAGGGTTAAACACCAGATTGGCAACCTTGAAACCGTCCCGTGACGTAACTTGGCCAGAGAAAAAATACAAACCGAAAAACATAGTTTGGTTGAGTTAGGAGACCAGATTAGCTATCCGTGGGGGGCAGGAATTGGAGAAGTTACTGGTATGGGGAATGA
>JAUJYS010000822.1:0-20242 GCA_033995665.1 Melogona broelemanni | reverse complement strand
GAGAGAAAGGGGACTACCCCTTGGAAGAACCTAAACACACCTTTAGAAATTTAAAATTCAAAATTCAGTCTAATAAATTCAGCTCTCCCAAATTTCCAAGATCAGGTTTTACAACCATTACATATATCCTGTCAAACACCCTGGTGCCATTATTAAAACAAGGCATAAAAAATGCCGCTCTTAGCAGTCAACACCACCCCATTTTTGTTTTTTAAACATGCATACTCGCCAATGTTGTTGCTCGTCCGCCTCTTTTTTAGTCTGGACATTGCAACCGACGTTCTCGGAGCATTTTCCTAGGTTAAAAACCACATTGCAGACTTTGTGCGCCATAGATAGTGTTTCGTTTCTGATTTGCTCAGAAACCTTATATCGTTGCTCCTAAGCCCGGACCGCCTCTGCAGGCAAAACTGACTACCAACAAAATGGCGAGTCTCGAATTATAATTTTGCCATGTCGTTTTCAGCGACACCCCCGCACTGAATATGGAATTCGGGGTTGATAGATTTCTGAGAATAAACACATTGCCTCAAGCTGCGGAACTGATAAGATATCACTTTCTCTGTGAAGCTGAAAGTATATATTCTATGTACATGTACAGTATGGTCAAACTTATCCTGTGGGTAAACCCAACGACCTCAAGGTATTGAAGCTACCTATTGTCATAAACGAGCAAGTATCTTAAACGAGAAAGGAAAAACAGAAATTAATCTTCATTATTATTTGTAAATTTATTTAAATTGAGCCTTTAAAAATTGAATTAAGCATCGAACCATAAATGTACATGTACATAGTGTGGCAATTTTCCGATGAAACTGGAGTCGTGGCTGCAAACCTCGTGGCGCCAACCATTGGTATCTGCGGTCATTTTAATGGCCCATGTGTCACCTGTCCACGATTTCGATCAAGAAAGAAGTCAACGTTTCGATGCCATGTGGCCGTTTATGTGAATGTATATCACTAATGGATGCACCAAACACTTACTTAATTTTACGTTCAGTGGTTTTCCTGACAAAAATATTTTATTCACGTTTCAAGTAGTTTCGAAAGCACGAATTGTTCAAACGCACATAAATTGTGTTACCGTATTAAAAATAAAACAATCCATTAAAAGGTGGCAAGCAAAAAAGGGTCAAAATTTAATTTGCAACCCTCGAAAGTTTGCAAGTAAATATTTTGCTGAAAATCTATTCTTGAAAATAGATGTAGAAAATTTTCCAAAAGAGAAGAAGCATCAAGGAGGGATATGAGGGAAGATAAATGACTGCATGGGTGGTGATAAAAGAAGCCGCAAGCAACAGTATTCGGTCTTTCCAACACTTGGAAACTTATCCCGCAAAAACCGAATGCAAGGGGTAAGCTGGGTCAATTAGACGATTGGACACGCAGCGTCTGGTCTCCAATATTTTTTGACACTTTTATGGTTAGACTGATGATACCAACCTGTGTGGAACCAAAAATGTAGCCCTCAGGCAAAATAACTAGCACCAGTATACACGGTATTCACACCCCAGTGCTCACACGGATTTCATTTTCGTGCCTACAGGTATTTGTGTGAACAAAATAATTGTAGTACAATATTTACAAAAAATATATAAACTATACTCTTGCAAGTCACTGGAGCAAACACTGCAACTATAGAGTTATCTATTTTTTTTAAATCGAAAAACTTTTAATGTTACTCTTGATCCTGCAAAAGAGATATAGCGAAAAAATATATCAAAATAATTTGAAATAAAAGCAATTAAGAAATTAATAAAATTTAATTTTAAACTTGATTAAATTTTGATTTTTTAATTTAGGAAAATTATAAAAGAAAGCCCATCGATTTTTTCTTGCGCAAAACAAATAATGCTGGATACTGGAAACAAATAATGCTCATACTCTTTCGTTTAACTCTCGAATATTAACATCAACTTAAATTTAGGAAAATTATAAAAGAAAGCCCATCGATTTTTTCTTGCGCAAAACAAATAATGCTGGATAATGCTCATACTCTTTCGTTTAACTCTCGAATATTAACATCAACTTAAATTTTTGATAGCAAAAATATTAAATTAAATATTCTATAGAACTTAAAAATATAGCTGAAGAGAATAAAATGCACATTTTTTATTATCTCATCGGCCAAGTGCAAACATTTGATTCATTGGAATTAAATTAAAAAGCGTGAGACTAAATCGAGCGCAGTGAATTCGTGCAATATAAACGAGTTAACCAGCTGCGCGTAACGTGGCGCTATCACAAGTGGCGTCCACAAAAAAAAAAAAAAGAAGAAAAAAAAAACATTGCTCCAGCAATACTTCACAAGCAGCGAACGCGCGCGATCTGAAGGCGAAACTTGTATTATTTTATTGCTCAATTATCGAAAGGTATTCTCTGTGGATGTGCAGTGGCTACACATAGACAATTGCTTTATCTTAATGGCCGGCGTATCATCAACTCAGCAGTGAGGCACATTAAACCCCCATTTAAAAACTCGTAAAGAATAAAATCTGACGGTTGATAAACTGAGAAGGCGGGATGCATCGATACTCTCTCTTTTGCGCCGCTACCCGACTAATGACACACGATCTTTATAGAAACATCAGTAAAGTGAAAGTAACGTGGGTAGCGCGTTTCTTTAGTGGTGTGGAAGTTCCCCTCGTACAGAGTTCAAGCGAAGCAAATTAATCGACAGTTTAAAAGATTAAAAAACTATAAAAACGGGAAAGGTATCATTACACATTTTTAACACACCTCCGGAAACCGCGCGGGCACAAACTGAAACGTAATATGAGTACATACATGTATATACCGGTACAGTTTAGGGCCACACATTGACCACCTTCGCCTGGCACCTTCTAATGCATTTTCAAAGTAATCTGAAACTTATTTTTATTCATTTACATAAATTGAATGTAAGCTAAATTGCTATATGTCTTGAAACAACCAAAAATGATCAAAACACATTTAAAAAATGATCATTTAAAATTGCATTGCTGAATATTTATAATAGCTTCAAGAAATGAGTTGAACATGAATTTTAAAGAAATGTTCTCTAATATACCGTTGATTAATTAAACAAATTAAATATGGGGAAAAAATACAAATGCTATTTTGTTCCTAAATTTAAGGTTGCATGCGGGTTTCGTGTCCCACTGTTTCATACATGCCCAATTCGAGTAATTTAATTAGCGCATTTCCAAACACAACTAACAACAGCGCAAACACGAATTGGGCGTTGATAAAACTTGAAGGATGTCGCTGTAGACGTTTTGTTTGTTCGTGGCCTGTTCCGCCTACAAAATACTGCGACCCTGTGACAATTGCACGGACACCGGTAGGTGAACACAGGCGCGGGATGTGACATCGGAAAATCTATAAAGTTCAGGTTTTGCAAGTATTAAATCGTAGCAGTTATTCTCAAATAATTTTATTGAATTGACTATTAACTCGTACTATTCTTTGGACTAGACTAGTAACTCAATCGTGCCGTCAACACTTGAAACTTCAACGAGAACTCATAAACAATAAATACACAAGCAATACTTGATGGTTGACGACGTTGCCTACGCTCTTGTAGAATGGCACGGACCTGCCGAGATCCATGGATTAAGGGCCAATGTTACCGTTTGGCTCAGGCAGCAACCAACTTCAACAAGTTGTAATGTTAATAACGCTATCATCAAGTTGTTAACCTTTTTTATAAAAGTCTTGCTCCGTCAAGTGCTATACCTGTCATCACCCATCTTTGCTGTACGATATCAAGCCGTTTTTAATTAAAACAGTTTTCTGTGGACATTGAAATTCGTCTTCACTCATTTTAATTCTTGATGGCACATACAACGTTACAAAGCACAACGAAACAACGATTTAATAGAGAAAACGTAACATTTTCTACCGTGAACATAACCGGTGACTGGTTTTATTTAAATTTACGTATAAATTTCAGCTGAATTTGTAAAAACGTTTGTACAAATTCGGCGAAATATTTTTCCAGAATCGGTAAAAACAAATTCATTTCCGAGTATAACTTGATACGTACTATCCCTATATTGCTCTAAAATTGACACGCGAAAGGAAATTGGAGGGTCAAAGGAGGTTCTGCAGTACGCCTGTCGTCCTGTAGATGTGCCAACACCGTGTCAGAGGCGTGAGCATTGTGCTCCGGTGTACTGGTCTCCCCACATTATGTACACAATAACTACGCACAATTTATTATTGAGCGCGCACATACACATACATATAGTCACAGACGTACTGTAGGGGCCTCACATGCGCACACGTAATTAGTGTGCCTCGTCCCAGTCTGGTGATACGCCACCGTTTATTATTAATTTATTCCGTCAACACTAGTTTGTCCGTGAGCTTTCATGCCGAACTTCCCAAACTGGGCACTCCTGCTAGCATCCTGTCTACGATACAAGTACCCGGATGTAGATCTGTCATAACATATCATTTGTAACGGCAACCGAAAAAAATGCATTTCTTGCAACCCCGAACGAGCACAGTGTGTGCGCATAGGCTGTTGTAGTACGAGCATATACGAAACATTCATTTTCGCTTTCATGTGCGACTGGGCTGCTGGGCTATTGCATTTCCACGGACGCCATTATGATTATCGTTATTATTATTATTATTATTGTTGTTGCTGGTGCTGTGTACGCAAACTGGATAGATTGAGATCCCTCATTCTGAAGGTGACTCGTCAGACCCTAAGTTACAACCAAGTGCGCATGACAACAATCCTGGTTGTACAGGGAAGGCAGTTCAGAAAACGATTCTCGAAAGCAGAATTATTCTGGTTCGGGTGACATCGAGTTGCACAATTACCACAAATAAAGTATTTGGTTCAAAAAGTTTCAGGTGAGCTGTTCAGTGGTACCACCATAAAATATCTCAACACTGACATTCGCGTCTTTATTAATGAAATATCGATATCCCAAGGTTATTTTTGTTCCGTACTTTTACATTTATCTGGAAATGGATTTTTTTATACAAATAATGCACGTTGCATGCAGTAAATGTCAATAAACAAGTTTATATTAATATACAAGGATATCATAATACAAGCCTTAAATTTTAATCTACGAAATTGGAATGTACCAAATCGAATCCTATAAATATTTTACAATAATTTGGTGTGCCAATCTACGTCATGGTATAAACTATCGGCTGGCTTCACCCTAAATATGAGAGAAATTTCTCAATCCAATAAAAAAGTGTGAAAATTATTGTTAAAAAAAATCTGCAAAATTTATCATCAAATAAATCATAAATTACTGGAAAATTCGAGCAACCAAAAAAAAATATATATATAAATTATTCAATGTTACAATGAATGGAAACCTCAAGACAAAATTCAAATTAAATTTGGAATCTGGTCTGAGGAGGCAGCCTTCACGTGAACATTCACTCAACAGCCTCTACACGGTTAATTTCGTCGCCATGCCTGGGCACCCCGTGAGCGCGAGTATAATTCTACATTCATTCGGGTTTTTGGCGCCTGGCGCTCGGCGAGGCCGAACGCGTGTTCCCTTCCTCCCCGGCCAGCGTCACCTCCTACGCACGCCGTTGCTGCTATTGCTGTGTTGCCAACTCTGTTGACTCGACACTGTTTACATATTTACACGCTCACGTGCTTCTGTTGTGCCACTTTTCTTTTTCATCTCCCGCCATTTGCGCCGGGATCGCCACGCCACCTGGCGTCGCTCGTTACATTTCGGGCGGTGTGGAGAGCCTCGAGTTGGAACGGGGCGTAATTTCGCGAGAAGAACATCGCATATTTTATGTACTTCAGTCTGGCATGCGTCTGTAAACAGATCAACAAATCATTTGGCGTTCTTCTGGGGGGATAAATTGGCGACCGCGCCAATCGCTCAAAATAACGTGTACACGGTCATGGACCACAAATTGCGCTAACGTTTTGTATTAGTTTGGATTTGGTCAAAGTCTTTCTAAAATGCACAGTTTTTTTTATCTCTTTTTAAACCACACTTGTGAAAGCAATTACTAAAGGATTCATAATAATTTTTCAATTCGTCATCTGTAAATGTCAGGGCAACTTGATTTTTTTTTTGTTTGCAAGCCAATTACGAATTTTTTTATAAAAATAAATTCTGAATATGTGACGTGTAGAGCATGCGTCTTTAGAAAGAAAATTTTGTCCAATCATATAAACATTGTAAAAACTATAGAATGTGGCAGAGAGCCCGCAGGCATTGATTGCATCGTTTGGTTGACTAATGTATTGCTCTTGTACATGTATGCGGTACAAGTAAAAGTTGGAGCAACTTCATCAGAGAATCACGGTTGTGCATGCTGAGCTTAGAAAATCAAGGAATTTCTGTTGGTTTGCATTTTTTTACACACTTTTTGCACAACCGTTCCATTTTGTTTCATTACGAATTAAAATTCCCTCACATATCTCCATAGAGACACGAGGGTGCAGTAATCCTGTAGTAATTAGCATTACGGTGAATAAAAAAAAATTAAAAAAATTAAATGCACTTATCGTGATTTTTCCTCCGATCGAAATCGTTTTCCAACCATAAAATAAACTGTTTTCAATCGACAATTTACGAGTACTCTGCATTTAACTAATTACCTGGACCAAAAAAAAAAAGCACTTCAGTTCATCGCTCATCAGAATGTAATGAAAAATTTGAGCAATTTAGCACTTAAAAAAACTTCCAAACTACATTATCTAAAAAAAATGCATTCCCGCATGAATGCGTTGAAACAATTGGCAATCAGTCATCAATTGTCTTAAGTAAACGCGCAAACTGCTGAAAGGGTTCTAGAAACAGATTTGGGCGAGACCTCTCGGAAAGAGCTGAGTAGACCACAACTCGCCACTTCAATTGACACCGGCCATCGCAATACGAATGTAGTAGGCCTACCATGCAAGCCATTTTACAAGAAAGACCGGCCGGCAACCTGTATTGCAAATCGCAACTTCTATCGGACAATCCATTTTATCGCCATAAACTACAATGCCGACAACCGCACGAATTTGTATTCGACACAAAAAAATTGGTGGATCGGCTATTGTAAGGCCTGCGTGTGTTGAAGTGGGCGCGGATGTAATAAGGCTCAAATCCCGCTTATACAAGAATGGGGCAACCTTTTAACCGCTTAATTTCATGGGCGCTTCCATTACACACGTAACCCGCGCCGTATCCTACGCGGGGGCCTTGTCTGGGCCACACTAGCAAGGTTTACTACTACGGTGGAGACAATTTATTGTCCCTTTCCCATTCAAACTCAGGGTCATAAATTTCGCGTGAAATTCCCCGTTGGTGAACACGCGCGCGCGACGGTTTCCCCCGGTCCGCGGTGAGCAAAACGGCGTGATCGTCTCGTAGAAACGATGGGCGACCGCAGAGACACCAACAGCGGGCTTTATCTTTTCAATACTCAGAACGTAAGAATTCGACAGGTGTTTTCCGGTCGCAAAACTCTTAAGTCGAGATTCATGCTAGGCCAATCGGTAAATTTAAAAATACGGATGTTACAAATTTTTAATTTTTTTTGCTGTCGACACTTTTCATTTTTAGTTTCATTTTAGTTCTAAATCTCTTCCAGCGATTTTAAAATTAAATATAATTGTGGAAAAACCAAAATTGATCATTATAATCTATTAAATTAACTAAAAAACTTTTAAAAAAATAAGTAATTCAATTCAAATTTTGCGACTAACGTTTTCTTAGGAAATTAAATGAATCCTATTTATAAATTGAAACCAAAAAACATAGCCTCTGTAATATGTCACCCGACAAAGTAAAATAAACCAAATAATTTCATGGTCAATGAAGATATTGCGCTGTAATTTTTCCCAAAATATTATAATGTAATTTTCTTTCAATATTGATCATGCAAAACAGCTGGTAAAGATATTAAAATTTTCGTACTATTAGGGTAGCGCTGCTCGAGGTCGAACCGAGGCGGCCGAACGCGGTGAATATAGTCAAGGCCGTGGCGTTCCAATTTACGGGTTCAAGCGCGCGCGCGGACCGGCTTGCGTGCGCGGGGATCTCTCGACGCCGGGTTGCGAGTGCAGTCCACCCGGCATGTATTTATTTGCATTGCCGGGGAAGCCCTTTCGCGTGGTCGTAATTTATATCGGACTATACGGTAGACTCTGCCGCCGCGAGACCCCGATTGTGTGCACGCGGAAGAAAGTTAACTGTCGGCCCGGCCGCGTCACCGTATTACACCCGCGCCTGTCTATGATGCTCCCCCCCGCTCGATGGCCAAACGGACCATTGCATACACCTATTCACACACGGTAGTCATAGGGCCGACGAGGGCTTAATTTATCGGCGGCATAAATCTTCGCCTCGTCACACACAAGCAGCAAATACATTTGCGTATGACAGACAGTGCTCGCTTGCGTGTGTCCATGACCGAATGTATCAATTGGAATGACAAAACATATTCCATGTTTGTGTGGCTCTTGATTAGAGGGATTTTGAAATAGCAATTACTCAACTTTCTCAACGTCAAATCGCAGCTTGTTGATACTGAAAAAAATCGATCGAATCGTCTCTTGAAGTAGACATCAAAACCGAAAGCTCGTGATTTTTCCTGTTCTATTGTAACAGTCAGATTAAAAGTATCAGCGCGATGACTTATTTCACTGACACACAATATTTATATAATGTATAGCAGCCAAATGTATTGAAAATTTCTCTGAATTCCAATGAATAAAAAATAGTATATAAGAGTACATGCAAATTAATGCTGAATGTGTTCCGAATGTTAAAGTGGTGACTAAGGTGGTATTATTTATTTAAAATGTTCCGAAAACTTTTCTAGTCTTCCTTAATTTTTTCTTTGCAACGGTCAGCTATTGTGACCGCTAAACTAAACACCATTTTTTTTCACAAGACCAATTTCTCTTGTTATTTATCATACTCGAATCATAAAAATGACCTTTGTATAATATTTTCATATTTTAATAACGGACCAATTTCTCACTGTCTCGAAGTTAGTTCACTAATGACGAGGTTGGATTCATTTAACGAGAAATACGCTGCTTTGAACCTTTTGTCAAATTTTAGTTTAATGACATTTAATGATTTTGTAATATTTATTGGATGTAAATAAATATACAAGAAACTTTACGAATAACGAAATCTTGTCAATTATTGAGAGTGAAAACCATTTTCATTTTCAGATAGACGCGTGAGCCAAGTTTCAAGGATAAATTTTCCCCAGACTCAATGTACCATCCCAAGCATATCCCAAAACCGCCACACACTAATTCTTTCAACTGTCGCGAAACACGCCTTTGCGTATGACAAGCGTCTCGGTTTTAGAAGCGGTGGTGCGCCATGTGATGGTGGTTCCAAAAATAAAAATAAAAAATACCGCTCGGCCATATTTTAAAGGCGCATCCGTTTGAAATTCCCTCCCAAGAATGCCGCGACAGCGTCTATTGGCCGCCGTCCAAATTAAAAAAGAACATCGCTGTTGCTGCTGCTGCTTGTTGCCCGCCACGTTTCTGCGAACGGAGTGCCACCAATCTGCGAGAAACCGGAACGCGATGTTAGTTTTCCCCTCCCTATGATGCAATTCGGCGTCGCAACAGCTATTTGCCGATTCATAAATGACGTCATCGTCGCTCGTTCTTCCATGAAATCAAAATTTTAATCGAAATTTGCAACGGTTAAAATTATATAATTCCAGATTTGGCATTTTGTGGTACTAACTTTTGTACAACATGGTTTAATTCGCCGAATTATGTTTTGCTCATATTACAGTAGATTTAATTGCCAACTTTTCTAATGTAATGCCATGAAATTGGATTCCTCAGAACATTACTCGTAGCTTAATTTTGAAATAAAATCCTTTCCATGAGCACTAAAGTCATGTTTTGGCCACATATTGAAAAAAAAAATTATATTTTTATTGCATGCCAAACGTGACTGTGAAAAAAAAATATGACCCAAGAATATTTCTTTGATAACACGACCGATTAAATTACATCAAATGTATTCGCCAAATTAAAAAGGAAATAATAAATTACAATTCAGAGACACACATGTACAGCGTATATTTTTTGCTGCTTCAACTGCCGCTGCAGAAATAAAATTACATCGAAAATAAATAATAAAAGCTATAACGACCAGTTCGACATTTTCTCCGAATTGTAACATTTGCCCGTTATAGATGCCGACAAACGATAAACAAGCGAATATATTGCCGTACACGCCCACCACCACCACCAACGCCGTGGTGGCCCCGTTTAAATAGACTCGCTGGCGTAGGCGCACTGGCTAATTGTTTATCCTAATTGGAGGGGGTTAATTATCCCGATGCCCCCCCAAGCAGCATTATTGCTTTTAAAATGCTTTTATTGCTCGTGTAACGCGCCGGCGCGTAATCCCCCGTGATCCCCGCACACACACACACGCACATAACCCGCACAGCGGCAGCACATACCTCGAAAAACGAGCGCGCGCGGAATTGCTCGCTCCTCCTAGCACGCGTTTTCAATGGCGGCGGCACACATTGGAGCGCGCGCGCGCAGAGTCCACATACATATACAACACACGCAGGCACTACGTCACAGCAAGTAGGCCTATGGCACACTACACTCACACAGACATACCAGAAACGCGCGCGCGTCTCCTAGGCCTGATGGCAACCCCAGGCGAAGACAACGCGCGCGTTGTCGTGTGTGCACTGTCGGTGGCGAGGGGAGAGGAGGGGAGGGAGGTGGGTGGGGAGTGAGGGAAGGAGCCAGCCAAGCCAGCCAGCCATCGCGCGCGCGCATTTTACGTCTCACAAATCATTCGCCATAAATCTATCGCCGCGTTAGGACGGGGAAACACCAACCTGCGCGACGACACCGTAGCACGCGCCTTTTTGCTGCATCGCAAACGCGTCCTGTCCGAAACGGGCACCCGGGCACTGCTCCCAATACGCACGTGTACACATACAAAAACCCCGAACGACCCGAACTGCTGCTGCCCACCTTGAAGAAAAATCCGAAACAGAATCTGGAGCCGGGGGAATCACCGGTCTCTACGGATTCGATCCGCGTTTCCTCGCAACCCGACACTCGTCAGATGCACGTGCGCATCCTCAAGAGGCAGACCACCTCATCGAACACCGGAACTATCGTTGCGGGACCCCCCCTTTGAGAAACAAGATCCGGGTATCAATCGGTTTTGCCACTCTGAGAGAGCCATCACAACTCGGAAAAGAAATCGACAAATTCGAAAGTAAATCAGGACTCACGAAAATCTATTATTGATATCCATTCGTGCGCCAAACTTTAATTTTTTCAGAAAAAAAAAATTTCTCGATTGTCATCCGGTTCAGAAAACAAACGGGGCCGTTTGCCACGTGACTTGGATTCGAAAAACAACGCCTCGCAACAAGTAAGTCGATCGAAACAACCACAACACCATAAAATAACAAACTTGGCAGCACATTATAAAAAATCTCACACCCCTGCATCACCACCGCCACCCAAAAGTAATTCCTGATCTCCTTCCTATCAATTTGCATAGCCAATCGAAATCAGAAATAGCACACCCCTTTCTAATAATCATCGTCACCACCAAGCACCACGTGGAACTTTCCTTCTTACCGGCTGGCAGGAGGCACTGGGCAGAGAGAGGAAGAACGAACCGACGAAGTGTGCTGGAGAAAATGTGCAACCTGATGATCTCTCCCGTTGGCTTCATCTGGGAATCCGCTGCCGGGAAGCTGTAAAACGATAAAAGTAATAGTCGCGAAGAGGAGGGGGGTGTGTGAGCGTGTGAGTGGATATCTATGCGTGTGTCGAGTGCGCGTCTATAGACTCTGGCTGCGGCGCGCGGGCGGACTATTCCTCTCTATTCTTCGCTGTGGTGGTGCGCGAAGAGACTCTTCCTCCTCGACGAACTCGGCGAGACCGCATCAGCTGTTCTCGCCGCGGCCAATTTACGAGCCGCGACCCCCAAGTTCGAGCCATTATCGGATGACATCACCAAAACGCCATTATAACCACCAGCCAGGAAAAGAAGAAAAATAGAAGACGAGCCTGTCGGCGCATGCCGTAACTCTTCCCATCCACAAAATCGAACACCGACTTATCATCGATAAGATCGTCGTGTTTCTTTATCGCAAACAGATTTTTTGAGTTCGCAAAAAGGGGGCGTTATAACATCCGCAAAGAAAAACGAACTACAATTAACATAACATTTAAATTCGCTACCCTTACAAATCAAATTTGTTCTTTCTAAGAAAAATACTTTTTACAACAAAAAAACTATTTTTAGGAACGAAATTTGGAGTGGACGGCAATCAAGGCTTCTGACGGGAGAAGCCAAATTTATGAACTAACTATACGGCGGAATTCCGGGAAAGCATTCGTTGAAAGCATTATTTTGCTTCCCTTGTCTGTCTCCTTCGATTAATTGCTTTCGAAAAGTAGCCCCCATAAGTCAAAGTCTAAAGAGAAGTTGCATATTAAGTAACCTGCGCGCGGCACAGACAGGGACTGACTCGTTGCAGAGAAAGCACACGTGGCGGAGTCACGTGGTTTGCCGCCACCGTCCCTTCTAGAGCCGAGTCGGCTGGCAATCAGTCGCTCGAAACAATTACGCGAATTCCGTTCGAGTGTAGCTCTCACCGATAGAGAAGGCACAAAAAAACAAACGCAATTAAATGATAGAAAATTAATTGGATCGCGCCAACTAACGTAACGACCCATTCTAATTTGAACGTGTTTTTAACACGTCTTCAAGTAAACTGTCGATTTTTCGAGTCCTATTGCGGGAATTGACAGCAATTATTTTTATCGCATATTTCCGACTGTCAGGGGGTTTTTTTCGAAGAGGGAATTTTATTTATTTATTACAAACTTCTGCGGTGGTTTTTTTTTTCGCGTCAAACGATTTTATTTTCCGATTCCACCCACACATCACCACCACCAAAGAAAGAGCTTTCACTGTTGTTGTGGTTGGCCGCGGCTATATCTAACGCGGGGGTAGCCCCTCGGTCTTACAACACGCGCCGCGCGTAGAAAGACTGCACGCGGCGAACGATCGAACGAACGAGAAAGAGAGAGAGCTCCTTTTCGGAGCGTCGTTCATCTTGTTCATCCGTGAATATCGTTACGTTACACGAACACTGCGCAACCGCTGCACGGCACATAAACCAAAAATCTATTTCGGCGCGCGCGTATAGAGTGCGGGCGAGGGGCTGCGTTGGCTGGTTGCTGCTTGCAACGGCGGGAAACCACCAGAGAGACTCGACGACACAACGAAAAAGAAGCGCCACGGAGAGAGGAGAGCTTTAGCGCGCGCGGCTTGTTCCATATATTTTCTCGAAGGAAGGAAGGGAAATGGCGAAAGGAAAAAAAGATGCGGCCGTGAATGGTAGTAGTGCAGATCGTAAATAAATACAACAAATTGGCTAAGAGGAAAACCACCGCGCTCGGCTTCCCTCCAACCAACAACAACAATAATAGAATAATAATTAAAAGCCATAATCTACGACCACCCCTCCCACCACCAATCTCGCGGTAACCCCCGAAAAATCTCTCGCATCTCACAACACTGTTCTCTATATAAAAGGTGAAGGCGCGCGCGCGCGCGTGCACACAGAAGAGATTCTCTCTCTTCTCACCACCCACACCACCCCCACCCCACGACCCCCGCTGCCATCCGCACATACACAGACACACATACACACCCAACCCACAACGATTATGTACTTAACCTCTGAGAGGCGCTCGACGCACGCCATTGGTCCACGCTAGTCACGTGCGCGAGCAACGTCGTCGTGCCATATTCGGAATAATGTGCCATTAAAAGTGTGCCAAGCTGAGAGGGTTTCCCTACGAGAGAACGAACGAACGAGTGAGCGAGAGAGAGAGAGAGTAAGAGAGAGAGAGAGCGCGCAGCACGGCCATAACTCATCAAAATTGCGTGGAATATTGGACACAATTATTGCCGTGCCACAAATCACGGGCGACAGATGAGTTCGTATCAGTTCGTCAACGCGCTCACGTCGTGCTACAGCCAGCGAGGGCAGGAGGCGGTGGTTGCCGGCCATGAGGACTACTACCACAGCCCGAACGTTGCCGTGCAGCAGCAGCAGCAGCAGCAACAGCAGCAGCAGCAGCAGTCGTACGGCAACTGTTACAATCCGGCAGCGTCGCAGCAATATTCGTACGCGCCGCCTCCCCAACCTCCGCCGCAGACCAACGTGCAGCCGAATCATAATCTCCAAAATGGCGACCACCATTACGGAGGCGCGGTGGTCGGTGGCGCCACCCAGCGGCTCAGTCATCCGGGCAATAACGCCAACGGACACCAACAACAACAGCAGCAACAGCAACATCACCTGCAGTCCGGCGGCTCGCCGGTCCACCAGGTACGTGGCAACCCTCTGCAGGGGGCCGTCGCCTCCAGCGGAGGGCCCCAGGTGTCCCAGCAGCAGCAGCCGGTCGTATCTTCATCGTCGGTGGGCCCCCAGCAGCAACAGCAGCAAGCGCAGGCTGCCCCCAATAATTCCATGGTGGTGGTGCCGCCACTGCCACCCGGGGCGCAGGGTGCCAATCCCACCGCCCCCTCGCCGGTCTCCATACGGAGCTGCAAGTACGCGGACTCCAACACCGGATCGCCCCAAGATCTGAGTACGGGCGGGGGCGGGACGGGGGCCGGGGGTGTCATGACGGCCCAGCACCAGCAGCACGCCCAACAACAACAACACCAGCAGCAAACAACTAGTCCCCGTCAGCAGCAGCAACAGCAGCAGACACCCACGGCCCAGCAACAACCGGGCGGCAAAAATTCGTCCTCGAATCCACCGCATATTTATCCGTGGATGAAGCGAGTCCACCTCGGTCAAAGTAAGTCATTTGCATTAACCTCCCCCATATCCCATAGACGATGTCATCTATTTATTTATTATAATTTCCACTTCAGATCTCACAATGACATTGACGCAACCTGTGCAAACATCCCCAGCTCATATTCCACATCCTTATTTGATCTAGCTTTTACATCCATTACGAATCATTTCAGCTGCAACCATTATTTATCTTTCTCTTTCTTGTTTGTACAATCTCAGAGTGGTATAAACATGAAAAAAAATTAATTTATTTATTTAAATATATTCAAACAAAAATGTGCTGCAGATGAAATTATCGTTCAAATTGTTAATTATTTCCAAGGGACCATTGAAAATTGGTGGCGTCCGAAAACTTGTATTTGCAAAGGTCACTCTGACCCTGTAATCTGATCGAGATTAAAGGCCCATAAATCACATTAAGGGCCTTATTTTATTTCTTGCTCCAGTTAGCAATAAAGAAGTGGTCACAATGACATCGTTGAAAATATATGTGAACCACTTTCACATGTCCATCAATTGAGAAGCCGGTCTCCTGGGAAAGCATTCAAAGGATAACAATAATTTTTTGCCGAATAAAACTTCGACGAAATTTATAGACCTTTCCATTGACACTCTCTTATCCCACCGGCCACACCTCCCCCCCTCCCCATCTTTCTCAATTTCTTTATAAACATTTCTCCATCTGGTCACGGTGGCAAAACCGCAATTTACACACACTCTCACTTCAAATGTAGCAGTTCTCCTTTCATTCGTCGCCATTATTATAACACAGATAGAATAACGGTTTGTTGACATTCTGCACGGCGAAACACACACAAAAAACGACGAACCCCCACATTGTCATCCTATTGTCACAGCCTATTGGCAGTGCCTGAATGTTAGCGCCAAAGGTGTTGTCCGTTATTTGCAGTGGTGACGGTCCATTGAATTATGGAGGGAGAGAAAAAAATATTTCTTAGAAGTTTCAAAAATTGGAAAACTTTTAATCTAATTTTTAATTTTATGCACTACTAATATATCTGTGATGAATCCATGAATACAATTATTAAAATATTAAGAGATAGTTTTTATTTCTTAACAATTTTTCATTGCAATATTACCAACTACTCCTGGATTGAAGGTCTTTATTTTATTTTATTAAACACAATTTTTCAACAAATTCACAAGACCATCAAAATCAAAGAATGATTTATAATACAATGTAAAAACGAGCATGCGGATAAAAGTTTCGATATTTATGGAAATGCAATGGTATTTCATGTTGCCGAATAGACTGAAATTCAAAAATTAAATAAAACAACGCAATAACTATTTTTACACTGTTGCAAATGTTTTAAAAAAATATTTTTAATTTTGTTTAAAAGTTTCGATTTAAAAGTTTCGATATTTATGGAAATGCAACGGTATTTCATGTTGCCGAATAGACTGAAATTTAAAAATAGAAAAACGACACAATAAATAATTTTATACTGCTTTACTTCTTAAAAAAAAATATTTTAAAAATGTATTAAGAGAGATTAACAAATATATAAAGTCGCTTAAATAATTATATTTATATTTTTGAAGACCAAATGATACCGAAATGACACTGACCTTCTGAATAAGTTTGCGTATCAAGGGAATATTTGGTGTCAAAATTTCAACTGCCATAGTGATTCCACCTTATGCGCAACCGGCCCTGACTAATGTTGGTGACAAGGCAGAAAAGCCAAGGGATACATACAAACCCGGCGATTTTCTGTAGGTCGAATAGGACTGCATTAATGCATTTAGGACAGAATATGGCCCATTGACGTTACGGTTGGGGTGTCGGTAGAAGCTTATATTTCGCAGCAATAAAGAAGGTCATAACAATTAGGGATATGGAACACGGGAGGAAATCATGCTGGGAGAAAATATCTCTAACGATTATACTTTGCAAAATGCACAAGCAAAATATAAGGAAAATTTGAAGTTCATTTAGAAAATGTTGATGACCGGTCAAAATGAATGATTTAATTACGACGTCTATTAACATTCAATTATAAAACAATTTGAACCTATTGTACAATACAGGTAGATACACACACATTACATGTATCCACCACGTACAATTAAGTACAGCCCTTTTATCTACATAACTAAATAAATGCTTAAAAGCCAACAAATACAGTATAAATAATAGCTACACATTTTGTCTACAGTATAATACAACATTTTTCAGATAATAACTTTTCCTATTTCAAGAAGAAATCGGATTAGCGTTGCAAATTATTTACAAATAGATCCACTAAACGCACACTGTGGAACACAGTGTAAAACTTTCGATGAACTTTAAAATATATTTTTTAAAACCATGTCTCTGCGTTGTGATTTTTAAAATAAATAATTCCATGAAAAAAATTGATTTAATAATTTAAATTCCAAATGCTGTATTAAAAAGTAATGTTCGGTTTTCAAAGTTTAATGAAAAAAAAGTCTTGGTTTTATACTTTAAAAACCGAGGACTCGTTAATGGAGCCGCGAACGCTAACGCCATGGTAATAAAACTCAGCTGATCGTACATTTTTTAATAGAGATGAAATGCACTCGATTATAACCGCACGGTGATAGTTCAGCGCGAGTTCCAGCATGTAATCAGACGCGGGCATTCGATGACCAAAATCCGGCATAGCTCCACGCGTATCTCCCGCACTCCAGTGAACGCTACGCGGTGGCTTACCGCACGCCATCCGATGCGTTTGCGTGGACTACCGGGGCGCGTTTAAACGAGGAACTGGGGGGGAAGAAGCCTCGGGTTCGCACGCGCGTCCGCCGAACGACGACCCCGTGTCTGGCTCCGCACACGAAGAGATATTTGGATCAAGTATCATTTAGCTTTATGGGAGGGCAATAAAATTTGTAGGGTAGTAGTAGTAGACATGGTAGTCGGTTCCGCAATAGGGCAACGTGGGTGTGTATATGTATACCAGGCGGCATACCAAGGGCGCGAACACGTTCACATAAAGAGACGCCGTTAACGGCTTTAAAGAGCGAGGGGAGGAAAAAATGTAACTTACGACCCAAGTTGACGCCACTCGAAGTGAACACCTAACATATTTATTGTCCGCTTAACGGCCAATTGAACAACTGTGTTTACCAACGCCAAAAAAAAAAATCGTTTTGGGAGGGGGCAGATAAAAAACGCAATTTATACCGGCGTCTCGCGCCATAAAGTGCTCCAATGGACGTGTCCTACAGTTTGTAAACGATGAAAAACATCTATATGGCCACGTCAACTTTAATGTCATTTAGCAGTTGGGAAGCTTCCATATTTTTACGTAATTGAATTTGTGACAGTTACGAGCGGCGTTTTTTCATACGCGATATGAAGAGCTTTTGTCGAGCCAATTTGACAACAGCACGTGTTTTTGGCTATTGAGACTAAAAATAATAGTCTTAACAAAGCATTATTAATATTTATGCACTTTACATGCAAGTTTTAGCGGACTGTGCGCTGAACGCGTATGAAAAACATAGTGTGGGGGGAGGGGGTTAAAACTGCGATTTATGGTCGTAATAGTAAATAGAAAACATTACTCCATACAAGATTAAATTATTGTTCTGAAAATGTTAAATGTTCTAGTTTGAAAGAAAATAAATTTCGATGTTGAAGCAGAGCTTTCCATTGACAGAGTTCTACTAAAAATGACGATCATGAATCATTATAAAAATGAACCGGTGTCATTACAAACTATAACATGTCGATAAAAATAAAAATGTCATTCATTTGTTTCCTGAAATACTAAATATACAATAATACAAAATAGTAAAATAAATCTTTTGGTAGCAAGCTCTAAATGTATATTAAACTAACGGATGATACAATATTTTAACATCAGTTAAACATATTGAAATGTGTTCAAATAAAATTCGAAAAATCGCTGAAAAAAATAAAGACCAACAATTCCATTTATACCACGTTTAAACAATCATGGACAGATAGATGTACGCAATGATAAAGCAATTAAATAAAACCAGCATTATCAACTGACCTTTCATTGCACCACTAAGACATTAGTCTTCTAGCCTTTCTAATTGCATGTACATGTAGTTCCGTATGCATTATTACTCATCGAAAAACGCTGATTATTATCGATTATCCATACATGATGCGGCAGACATAGACCGAGTTAAAGACGACCATGCATTTGCAACAGGCGAGGAATTCCCTATCTTTAATGCGTCCTCTGCTACCGTGCAAACCTGCTCGCACACCCAAAACCCAGTGAACCAAGACAGTCCCTATATCAATAATGAACATCTCATTATAAGTCGATAATTTCCCTCGGGGAGAAAAACACCTCGGACCCCCCATAGAACGGGAGCAGCCTGCACGCGCGGAATAATCCTTACGAGTGAAATATTCATGCGAGCACTTCAGGCAACGAAAATTCATCCATATATTCTTACGGTCCACGTCTACCTATTTAAGAGTGTCGCCATTGATTCCAATTTTACAGTTTCACTGGTGCTCTCTACCCCGGCATGGCAATTTTGTTCGATATGCATATTTTATACATTTCTTATCCTACATGATGTTGCGAAGGATGAAGGGAATGGAAAACAATTTTAGTCGTTTTGCTTAATTGAATTTGGTTACTTTCCGGCGCTGTTCCGGAACATGTTCCCATTCCCAATTTTGCTAGCTTAAGCAGAAATTTCACAAAACTGCTTTATTTTCAATGTTTTGTTTAAATTTATGAATTCGAACATAGAAATTGATAGATGGCACAGATAGGTTTGAAATAAATAAATATTGAAAATCTGTAGTTGCCAATGACAATTTAACTATAAAGTTTTAATTAGTATTATTTAAGCCGATAAAGCTGAGTAATCAATCCTTCATTCCTGTTGACTCCTGGTCACAAATTGTAAAACAGATCAAACTTCAAAATTGGATCAAATGCACAAAAGTTGTAATATCGTTATTGTAAGTTTAAAATACATGACATTATTACATCATAGCATCACATCATAAAGAAGTTATAAAATCATTATTTTTAAAATAGGGCTTTGTTAACAAATAATATATACAAAAAAATTACCAAAAAAATTACAGTAACTCTATTAGACTTGTGACTGTACTTCAATAAAAAAATTTCGATCAACCCAACAATTTCAAAACGCCGAAACAAATGCCTAACATTACACCTAAACATTTACATTGACATTAAGGAATTAATCGGTATTTAATTAATTTTCTTAATAATCGCCCAACACATTATTTTAAGTAGATGTAGATGAATCTTTTAGATACATGTAATTGCATTTTGGAACATGTTCTCTATATTTGAATCGACTTGGGCATTGGTCGCTGCCAACAACTCGGTTCGTAGATGTCATCCATCCAATTATTAGTAAAAAATTACGAAACTCGATT
>JAUJYS010000821.1:0-20261 GCA_033995665.1 Melogona broelemanni | reverse complement strand
CCGTTTCCATTCGCACTCAAGAAGGCGAAGAGGGAATGCCGCCTGTCTGGAGGTTAGGAGGGGGAGAGGGGGTCAGCCATACGGCCTGTATGTCGATAGTATTGGCTGAGCGCGCTTTTTCCTTACCTATAGTTGTTGCATTTAAAAAAATCGGGTGCTGCGCACGTTCTTTTCTTACCTGTAGGCGTTGTATTTAAAAAAATCTATATGCTCTTTTTCCCTTTTTATTTGCGTTACTTTCAATTAACAAAATATTGCTCACCGTGCACTTTTTTAAATAATGAAAACCCAATTTTCGGTTTGGAAAAGATTTAAAAAAAATATATAGCAACTGCAATTTCATGTAAAAAAAAGTCAGGGAAAATTTAGATTTTGGCCAGGGAAATAAATTGGCATTCAGTTTTCAATATGAACCCTGTTCTATTAATTATATCAACTTTCATTTTCACTCCAACTCCAGTGTACGGCGTATTCGCCAAGAAGACGATCGCCAAACGCACCCAATTCGGTCCACTCGAAGGCGTCCCCATTGCCCGACGTGACGATCCCTCCTTACCCCAGTCCCCCTCCTCCGATGGCCTTCTCGTCCTGCAGATCGAGATGGAGGGTGGCGAGCGGGTGACCGTGGACGTGTCGGACGAGAGCCTTAGCAATTGGATGCGTTTTGTGCGGCCGGCTGAGACCTACGCTGAACAGAACCTGCTCATCGTGCAACAGGCCCACTCGCTTTACTATACGAGTACCACGGATATAGCGCCACGTACGGAGTTGAGGCTGGGGTACTCCGCGCAGTATGCGGCACGGCGGGGCTTGCCCGTGCTGGAGCCGGATGACGGAAGCAGAGGTGAGCACCGGAACATCTTGAACAGCTTGAAAAATTGTTGTCGAGTCCTTCGTGTCGTCTCCGGACCCCGATCCTCGATCCCCCGACACTTAATGACACCAGGGAGTAGAAGACTCCTGCGTTTTCTTGGCTGAATACAGAGGTGGTTTGCCATTGCATTCTTCCCCCGCGCAGTACCACCAGCCAATCCAACGATCGGCTTCATTGGGAATCGAACCCAGATCCGCTGGTTGGTGAGCGAGCACGCTCACCATTCGGACGTACTGATAATAATTAGCAACATTTATAATTACGTCGAGAATATTTAAAAAATGGAATATTTAGCAACATTAATAATTACGACGAGAATATTTAAAAAATGGAATATTTAAAACTAGGAAATATTATTAAATATTAATTAGATACATTTAAAAATAAATTAGACATATTAAAAACCTGCTTACAAAATCTGGTTATATTAGTAAACTTTGGGGGAGGGGAAACAGCCAAAATAACTGACAAATATAAAGTTGAAACAGAATAACTGCATTCCAATGTAAGGTGCATCTACGAATTTCTCTCCCGAATATTCATACTTGTCGTAAAAATCCTGACAATTGTTCGCGGTTAGCAAATCCCTCGTATGAATAATTAAATTTCTCTTTCACTTGTCCCCCCCTCCCCAAAAACAGAAGCGAGTAAAGAAACCAGCTGGCCCTGTTTCGAATGCAACAAGAAATTCGCCTCATCCGTCGAACTCCAAGACCACCTGCACCAACACGACGCTGATTCCGCCCGCCGCTCCGCCCCACTCACCAACGGTCTCGGAGTGGAGACTGCTGGTGCGGGAGCCGCGGGGCTGACCGTCCCGCGCAAGGTAGCCAAGGGTGCGCGACCCCCCGCCGACACCACCACCAACAAGAAGCTGGGCAAGAAGGTTCGCGCACGGATCGGTGGTCCGCCCAACAAGAAAGTGAAGTTGGACTCCTCGCTGTCTTCTGAGGTGGCGGGTGATCCTCTGTCTAAGAAACCGCGCGGTCGACCGCCGAAGAACTTATGTGCTAACGATTCGAGCGTACCCGGCGAGTTCGAGTGCAATTTCTGTCACAAGAGTATGTATTATGTGTTAACGAGCCACTGTCCTTTGTTTAGTAGTTGATCTGGTTGCTTTAGCAATAAATGATTCGGCAATCGGAGAGTAATTATCAAATGTTGTATTTTTGCAGAATTTCCGCGACCGTACAGTCTACAACGTCACATAGTCATGCATTCTGGTGAGAAGAAATTTAAATGCACCGTTTGCGAGATGCGGTTCACACACGTCTATAACAGAAATCGGTAGGCTTAATTTTAAGTACCTTAAATTTCAATTACCAATACATTTAATTTCAATTACAAAATACATTAAATTAAAATTACAAAATACCTTAAATTAAAATAACAAAATACAATAAATTAAAATAACAAAATACAATAAATATAAATTACAAAATACATTAAAATACATTAAATAGAAATGACAAAATACTTTAAAATAAAGTAACCAAATACAATAAATATAAATTACAAAATACTTTAAATTAGAGTAACCAAATGCAATAAATATAAATTACAAAATACATTAAATTTAAATTACAAATTAAATTCAATTTCTAATTTTAACTGTACCTAATTTGTGCTATCGTCACTTAACCTGTTTCTGGACTCCCTTGTCCGTTCCCCCTCCCGTATAGCCACATGCGTCGTCACCGCAGCATGGAGACCATGGCAGCGGCCAAGAAACCACCCTTCAAGCTGTTCAAACGTAAACGCGTGGGCGTGAACGAGTGGCTGTGCACTCACTGCGACCTCACCTTTAACAACCCAAGCCTGCTTAACCTGCACACGTTAACGCACGCTGCCCTGGACGTGGGCCTGGCTGACGAGCAGACCAGCGGCTACTACTTGGAGACGACGCCCATGGGTAGCAATGGGGGCGTTATCAACGGCGTGGGGGACGGCGTTGTGATTGAAGTCCACGAGTGTCCGCAGTGCACCCAGGTAAATTGCGTTGCTGACCAGCAGATCAGGTGATGACATCACTTTGCTTTTATTTATTTTGTGGGCAAATTCCACTCTCTATAGTGAATATCACTGCAGGAAATTGTGTACCATTCGTGTTGCTTAGGCAATATGTTGAGCACACATTTTCACCACTACCCCAGGATATCGAATCAACGAGAGCTTACCACGGGAATCGAACCCTTGGACCACCCGCTCACCAGTCTGTTTGCTGTCATATCCACTGAGCCACTGGTTTTATTTTTAGTTTTATTTTTAGTTTTTGTATTATTAGTTTTAGGTATTTAAAAACTAAAAATAACCTCCCGGCTTTGCCCGGAATAAGAATGGAATTTTTTCACAATTGGAAAAATTTCGAAAATCCTGTTTAAAAATTCCACCGCAGATTGTAACCGCCACCCCGCAAATAGTCGAATGTAAAGTGCTATTTAACCCATGAAAAAAAAATGAAAGTATATCCTGAGAATTGAACCCACGATGGTTCACCACCAAAAGCACACCCGTAGTTGTTGCAGTGCGCGAACGAAAACATTGACGAGCTTTTATTGATTAGGGTCACCAAGGGATGGCAACGGCTCGATGGCACTGAACAATTTTTTTTTTATTTACGAAGTCTTGTCAACTTGTCGGTTTGCTCAGTACCACCAATTTTTTTTTCAATTGAAATTATCCGATTGATAGGTTCAGTTCACTACGACAACTCAGATATATTTTTGTATTTTCGATTTTAATGGCGGAAGGTTTAAATGTTATCCAGTTCTGTTTTATTTATGTTTTCGGCAGACCGTCCTCATGGGACACACTCGCCGCCAGGGGTGACCTGGTAATTTGGCCTAGTCTAAGCTTCTGACCTAGATAGGGATCTTTAACGTGTACGGCACGGGTCTCACGGCTTTACTTCCATTCCGAAGGAAGGTACGAATTTTTCTCGCCCGAAAAATTCGGGAGGTATCGGCTGGGATCGAAACGCGATCACGAGAATAGAAGGCGAGAACGTTGCCACTAGACTACCGAGACCTCCAACTATCCAGTTCTGTCTTTTTATGCTGCTGCTGTTCATTCAAACAAGCACTGAAATTGTTGGATTCTTTTTTTTCGTGTGCAGGGGTTCTACACGCGCAAGGAATTGATCGAGCACGCCAGCACGCACGGCAAACTAGTTCGCAAGTCCTACCGTGGTCTGGTCAACCCGGCCAAACCCTACAAGTGCGAGTTGTGCTACAAGTCATTCGCCACCGACGAGCGACTGCAGCGCCACATGCTAGTCCACGGCGACGAGAAAGCCAAACCGCTCAAGTGTTTGCTATGCGAGAAACGATTTCTCAACAACTCGGCACTGGCCTGTCACATCAAGGTTCACAGGTCAGTCTCACTGCACTTTATTCATTGCTAAAATTTGTTATTTTTTAAATCTGGATCCACAGCTGTGTGGGAGAGACGTTCGAATTTTGATTCTTATTTTTTTATTTCGCTTCTGTTTAAAAGTGACGAGAGGAAGTTTTACGAGTGTCCCATCTGCAGGGAGGAATTCGATCAGATAGTCTCGCTCAAGGAACACATTCGCATTCACTCCATCAATGGTCTCTTCACTTGCCCCCATTGCCAGAAGGTACGAATTTCATCCTGTTCACAGACTGTCCAATTTGTCATTGTGTGCGACTATCTTTGCAGCTATTAATTGTGTTGTGTTTTGTCCTCAGTCTTTCGACGAGTACAACCAGATCCGCAAGCACATCCGGGCCTTCCACTCCGAGAAGAAGTTTCCGTGCGCCTACTGCGACAAGATCTTTCCGCGTCCCGACAAACTCAAACTGCACATGCTAAGACATTCCACCCACCGAGAGGTACCCCCCACTACGAATCTAATCAATTCTGACTGTCGCTGATTTTAACATCTTGGAACTAATCTTGATAATTGTTTGGTTTTCACCAGTTTCTGTGCGCCAACTGTGGCAAGCAGTTCAAGCGGAAAGACAAGCTGAAGGAGCACATGAAGCGAATGCACAGTGCCGAACGAGAGGCACGCCTGGCTAACCGACCGGCCAAGGTGCCATCTGCCAAGAAATTCATTCCAAAGGTACGCTCTATTTTGTCTTGAGAAACGCGGTGTAGTGGATATCATGTTCAATCTTTCAAAGATACTTTCGGATTTTTTTCGAGCGAGAGAATTTGGTACACACGCCTTCTTTCGGAATGGAAGTAAATCCGTGAGACCTGTTTCTGTACCTTGTTCCGTTCCTAGGAACTGGTTCTTTTCTTGAGGAACTTTGGAACGCCAGGTTCCTTTCAATTTTTGAGGAACTGGAACGGGAACTGCTTCCTTTTTAAGATAAACGAACCCAACACTGATCTGGTGCACAGTAAAGATCCCTACTTAAGTAGGAAGCCTAGAATAGGAAAATTACCAGGTCTTTGAGCCCGAAAACAACATACCGGTAACAGTTTTTTTAAATAATGACTGGTCAGAAAGGTGCCAGACCATGAAATAAATGTCTAATATTATAAGCCTCGATGTGGTGTGTGTGTTTGTCTATCTTTGACAGGTTTATCTTTCCTGTTCTGTTTTGACTGTGTGACGTGTGATCCCGAGTGTGACACAGGGCGTTTTTCTATTATGTTTATAAAATTGACGCTCGCCTGTTGCAGGTATCTCCCAACGACTATCACCGCTTTATCTACAAGTGTCATTCGTGCCTGTTGGGCTTTAAGCGCCGCGGCATGCTGGTCAACCACCTGGCCAAGCGACATCCGGGTATCCGACCCGAGTCCGTGCCCGAACTCAACCTGCCCATCCTCAAGACGACACGTGACTATTATTGCCAGTACTGCGAGAAAGTGTACAAGAGCAGCTCCAAACGGAAGGCGCACATTCTAAAACAACATCCGGGCGCCGATCTGCCCATGAGCAATCGAAGGAAGGTCAGTGCTGTCAATCAAACTATTTGTTCTCTGATTAGTGAATGAAAGAAATATCCGAATGTGTCTACAATTTTTGTTTAAATGCTCAATCCTATTTAATAAAGCTGAGTTTCCGTCATTTTTGTGTGCACAAGTTCTTGTGCGCGCAAAATCCTGAATGCGCAGCTGCAACGCCTCTGTGACGCAAAGGCCACGCTGTGACATCATGATAGTAGCAATATTCGAATGAAGCCTGTGAAAGTGCTCCCTCTCCTCGGACAGGCTTAATCGCTAGTTTATTAATATAACGTTAAATTGTTTACTTCTTAATTAATAAAAATTAGCTATTCTAAAGTTATTAAAATAAATGCAAAAACGTTGAGTGTTTGTAGAATTAAATTTTTTTCGCTAAAACAAATGCTTAAAATTAATTGCTTAGTGATAAATAGATCCTGAGAACGTTTAAGTCTACACTGTACGTGAGAACGAAATGTAAATTATTATATTGATTTTTACAATTTATTTGCAACATAAGATCAAACTACAGTTTCAAACTCAAACAATTAATTTCTAGTCTCAATTAATATTTAATTTCAAACAATTAATTTCTAGATTCAATTAATATTAAATTTCAAACAATTAATTTCTAGATTCAATTAATATTTAATTTCAAACAATATTTCCCGGCTAGCATTTTAAAAAGCATTATTTGACAGCAGAGGTTTTTTTGGACAACATTTTGAGAGATGCACTTCGAAGTTTGTGCGGCCGTCTGGTCCAGTCGGTAATACTTCCGACTACGGTGCGGACGGTCCCGGGTTCGATTCCCGGCAGAGGCTCTCGTTTATTCCACGAGCCACGGTGCTGGCGTTACCCCAGAGCTTCCATTAGGGAGTCCAGAGCTTAGGGGTGGATCTTGCAGCCTGGCTATACCAGCTAGCATTCCCCTTCCCTTTCCTTCCCTGCCCCTCACATATTGCCATAGCGACACGAGGGATAGTAATCCTGTAGTGATTAGCACTACGGTGATTTAAAAAAAAAAAGTGCAAAGACGAAATCCGTTGAAAGCGAAACCACTGTGTAACTCTTAACTTTTCATTTATTGGATTACAGGGTGGCATTCCCGAGATTCCCGGCCTGCCCAACCCGACTTTCTCGCAGACGGTGGGCAGCATCACCACACATCCGCATAACTGCGAATGGTGTCACAAGCAATACGCCAGCAAGGCTAAACTGCTGCAGCACCAGCGGAAGAAACATCTGGCCCAGTTGCCCAACGTGAGTCCACTATGACAAACCTTTGATATTTTATTTTTGTTCGTTGTCTGTGTGCTTTGCTTCAGTCCCTTCCAATGTCTCCAAAAAATGCCACATTTATTTTTATCGCATCTATTCCACCCTCCTCGCGCACTCATTCCAGCATTATCACTCCTAGTGCGTTACTTTTTATCTCTCCAAGTTTAATTCGTTAACGCCGCTTTGTCCAATTTTTTGTCAAAAATATATTTTCTGCTTAAGCCTGCTATATTTTGCTCGTAAAAGGCATGTGATCGTCACGGTTGTCGTGTTCTGTAAAGAAATTTCATCAATATTTTTGAGCTGGGGGTGTTACGTTGCTTGGTTGCTTTCGGGGAGGATTTGTCTTTTTGCGAACGCCCCAACAACCAAAAATTTGCGATGTTTTCGAACAAAAAGATTTGAAAAAAGTTTTTTGTAATTAGTAAATTTAACATTTAAATACATGACGTTGTATTACGTCATGTATTTAAATGTTAAATTTTAGATTGTGTTTTCGAAAGTAATTTTTTAATATTATTTTTGGCAATCGTTTGAATAAATATTAACTATTTGGAGTATGATATTTAATATTGCTGAATGTTGAAAAATATAGTTTCCTAGTTCCGGAATCGGCTAGACCTACGAATCTCTGTAAGGCCGCCATTGCGAATTTAGAAACCTTTCGATTTTTAATTTCTCATTCATTCATCGGTTTTGCAAATTTCAATCCGGTTGTCGTGACCTAGCATCTCAAAACTGTCTTCTAAACATTGATTTGTCTTCTAAACATTAAACATTCAAATCGTCCCCCCCACCTCACATCCCCATCTCCTTCATTTGGAGAGACATTGGGAGTGGTGCTGGTGTAGCGATGACACGAATTTGGTTGGTTCTAACCTGCAGTCCCAGCAGGTGGCGCGATCCCATCACCGTGAGATGAAGAGCGAAGAGGAGCAGGACCCGCCACCGGATCAGGATCAGGAGCAACTGGAGCAGGAGCAGTTGGAACAGGAGAAGCTACACGACCTCCAGCACCAACAGTACGTGTTGCATCAACAGCAACGGTTACAACCGGACGTGGACGAGGACCTGACCTACGAGGTGGGCGTGGTCGGTCACGTGGACCTGGGTGACGTCAGCGCGGGTGGTGGCGGTCCGATGGAAGTGGAAGTGGAGGAGGAGGTGGAAGAGGAAAGTGACACTAAGCACAAGATCCTGGCCACTATCAGTGCGGCTCGTGGTGGTGTGGGGAACGGCGTGGGTGGCAGTTTGTACGCCACTCATCAATCGGACGACGGAACGGTCATCGTCTCCGCCACGGACGTGGTAAGTTTAACCAACACAGAAATACAGAAAACTAGGTTTTCAGCCTGTCCGAGGACAGGCAGCTCTTTCGCAGGTTCGTTCAGGGTAATTGATTTTGGTGAGGGAAAGTCAGATAAAATCGTCCAAAATTTTGAAAAGTCTGGGAAAATTGTGAACGAATTTCAATTTTTTATTTTTGTGAATTTCTTTTTGAACATGTGTTTTTTTCGAAATTAGTTTACAATTTCGAAAAAAGTTCGGGCTGCGCATGCTTTTTTCTTACCTGTAGTTTGTTGCATTTTGGAAAAAAAAACATTCGTGCCTCTTTCCTTTTTTTTGCGTTACTTGCAATTAAAAAAAAAAAGTATTGCGCTCTGCACTTTTTTTCTATTGTTGTAACTCCATTTTTGGTTAGGGAAAATATATGACAACTGCAATTTGATCTAAAAGAAAGATAGGGATAATGTTGATTTTGGCCAGGAAAAGTTAGGGAAAATTTCGAATTTGATGAGGTAATCTGAATTTCCGTTTTCAGGAAGAACCCTGTTGTGTTGAGCAAATAGTAAATATCGTTCGATCATAAGCGACTTTTACATGTCGGTTGCAACACCGCTAACTTCCTTTTCTTTCGCCATCCAGGACCGTGATCAGGTGGACGCCCTACCGCCAGCCGACCTCCTCACCCAAGCCATGTCCGAGCTGACTCACTCCCTAGTGGTCGAGTACCGCAGCGGACCTCCCTACCTCCAGACCCAGCAACACCATCATCACCACCACCACCAACTGGAGTACTCCCTGGACCGCGTCACCCAATCGTGTCCGCCGGCCATGCTGGTGCCCAGTCCCGTCTCCACGCCCGGTCCCTCGTCCTTGGTCACGGTGGCCTCCGAGGCCTCCAACGCCGCCTCGCCCTCCCAGCTGGTAGCCATCGAGCAGTCGCAGCTGGGAAGGCTGCTGGGACACTACGAGGAGGAGACCACCACTTCGACGGACGTGCGCACCTCGGGTAACGCCGTGGTGACTGTACCGGCCCATTCGGCCACCTTCACGCCGCGGTCATGGACGGCAGCTACCTTCACGGACTACGCCACACGATGACGGGAATGTTACCCGGGGTGAGTCTGCGTTCTGGTATAACCACTATTACATAACAACGTACCCGCTTAGCACAATGAGAGCTTCATAGTGCGACGAATTCCAAGTTGTGGATCAGACGGGGATAGCGTATAACAGATCTTGTGTTTTGGTGAAAAAATGCAAGCTGGGTATCTGATCTTGAGGGCTAAAATCATAATAGCAGTGTGTGTTAACGAAAGAGCTCATCTTCTAAGCCCGCTAAGTCACTAGCGTACAAGACATGGAGGTAAACTGTGTGGACTAGCCTGCTAATCTTGATCGACTAGTAAGTCAAGTAGCCAGGAACAAGGCTGGCGAGCTTGTGAGGGGATCGCAGTGGAGATGAGCGATTAAATATTTATTTTTTGGATATAGTTTCTGGGGCAGCGTTGTTTTCTTTATCGACCCTGAAGCGTATCAGAGCCATTCCAAATGTAAGTTTGTGAGAGGATAAAATTTTGAAATTCAGAATAAATTTTTCTGGGAATGCATGTATTGACGTATTAGTCAACATCGTGTTTATTGAAACGTGTGTGCGTCTTGCTCGGTGCCAAAGCATTGTGCGCGAAATCTCTCAATTAGATATAGTCTTGGGGGTGCGCATCACCCCAAAATTCTTCCAAAATTTTTGCTACCACCGCCATGAGACAATACACGAGATTATTTTTTGTACAAGCGAGATTTCAGTTTTTCTACTTGCGTTGTCGTGTTTGCTACGTGTTGTGCTTGCATTTCGAAAAAAAAATGGGATTTGCCGAGGAAAGATGCGAGATTGTAATCATGCTAGCTCGTGACGTATTGCGATGATGTCGATCGTTTGATGATATCATCAAACGATTCAGTGCATAATTTGTTCATATCTCAGTCATTTTGCTGACAACTTCGCTTTTGTCTTGTAATCTGCATTGTCAGTTCAATGATTCTGCCTACGAGATAATTTTGGAAAATATATTATTAAGATTAGTACAGTTTTTTTGCACGATTATTTTTTACAAAAATAATAATAGCAATTCTGACAAAAAAAATCTATTTTTTTGTTATTAATTGTAAAATTATGTGTTTATATTTAATCTACCAAATACTACTGACCATGAAATCACACTGGGGGGATTTCAATGGGTTTATTTTCGATTAAGCAAATCATTGCATGATGGGGGAGAGTAAATTATATTAATTTTGTGGAAGTGAATGTCGCTAAATATTGATTGTACCATTCTGTTACTTCTACAGCAGCTCTAATTATTTTGGTCAGCTACGTGTAAAGTACAATTCTCGTCTTTTTTTTTTAGAACGAGATAGTCACCGTTTGAGCTATCCAAGTGATAAATAGCTTAAATTACATCCTAGTCCAAAAAACCACATTTCTTATATCTAAAACTATTAATCATATATACAGTGTCCGTCGTGTACATTTTTCATTTCATGATTAAGTCTTGTCTGTACATTTTTTGTTTGCCATAATCACGCTAGTGAACTGAAATAAATAACATCATACTTCGTAAATGTCGATGCAAATAATTGTTCACGAAGACGCATAATCAATGCATGTATTTATTTTACGAGTATTATCTTGCATAGAAATCTAGTTGGGTTAGTTTACTTGGATTGGCGTTCTCTGTATTATCAAAATTATTTAACTTCGCCATATGTCCAGCAATGTTTACTTCCTTCTAGTATTAGTTTTCAGGTGTCAAGTTTTCCACTTTGTAAAGATCATGGCGTCTCTGTAGCGTAATAGGGATCTGCTGTCTGACATCGGTGAGATGATTCAGATCTGCAAGATAATATAATAGTTTATAGATTAATTGCACGATAGCATTTTTTTGAAATGCCCTTTCTTTCAGAAATCAACAAAAAAATTATTCGAGTATATCGTACCGATTTCGCCGTGTAAAACACCCTCGTTTTCATCCAGTTTGGCACACACTTCTCCCCTAAACCATGCGAGAAAAACGAGCACATTTATATTAGAACGGTTGTCAAATTCAAAATTATGCTAAAGAAATACCATAAAAAGGCCTACAAATATTTCATGGTCTTATAATTTTAAATGATCAATTTGTTCAAAATAGCTATTTTTAGCTTTAATATATAATTAAAAAAAAATCACCTAAATCTTGCACTTCATTCGTAAATAACGTTTAAATACACGCTCTTCCATTTATTTATTAAATTAAGAATCACCTAGGTCAGGAGTTATTTCATACATTTCAACGTATTATCAACCGTTCTCTTCAATAGACAAAGACTGTATTGTAAAATCCTTTCAAAAATTGGCCCAGTCGAAGGCCTTGAGGAGAAACCGGAAGGTCACACGATAGCACCACATGCGTCATTTTAAACCTGGATACTGGATCATTTCTGTCAAAATTTTTTGTCAAATCCCTCTTTTTAAACATTTTATCCTGTTGATCGTCTTTGTGCACTTACCAGGCGTTGACTATGGTACTGTGACCCCAGGCCACGTAAGAACCAGTCTGGTCCCTGGCCACAGAAACCGCGGCCACGTACAACTGATTGTCCACGGCACGGGCTCGTTGCAACAGCTCCCAATGAGCTGGACCTGTGGTCAGATTGAATGCACCTGGGTAGACCAGCAACTTGCATCCTTGGTGAAAAACAACAAACGGTCAGATTTCTACACCTCGTCCAGCTCACACGACAGTTTCACTGGACAATGTCAAAAATTATTGTACCTGATTTTGCATAAATTTGAGCGAGCTCGGCGAATCTGATATCGTAGCAAATCCCAAGTCCAATTTTGCAAAATGCTGCAAACAAAAATCGAAAATAGGTGAACGACTAAACGAATGAACTATTCAAAAGTTTGGCATTTAAACATATCGTCATTGTTGGGTTCGTTCCTTTTGAAAAGGAACCGGTTTCACTTCCCGTTTCTCCGATAAAAAAGGAACCAGTTCCCCTTCTAGTTCCTACAGAAATTGAAAGGAACCTAGTTCCTCAAAAAAGGAACCAGTTCCTAGGAACGGAACTTTTTCATTGCGTTCCTACCCAACACTGCAAATTGTGAGTTAGTAAATTAAATAAACACAAAAGGCAAACAGACAAACTCAATTTTGCCAAAATGATCCACCCTTAATTAATTTATTACATCAGGAAAGAATGAACTTACGAGTGTCAAAGGTGACCAAGTTGTTTCCGGGGCTAAGAGCATCGCTCTCTTTAAAGGTCATTTTACCGGGAACGTCAATGTCAAACAGATGCAACTAGAACACGTAACTAACAGGGATCAATTTCAACCATTTTCAATGATGAATGACTCATTTAAAAGTAAGTGTATGAACGCGTTTTCAGTGTACCTTCCTGTACTTGGCGATCATCTCTCCATCGGGACCAAAAACCGTGCAAGTATTGTATAATTTCGATCCATCTTTTTCTGGAATTGTTCCTGTGTTAGGCGGCAATTAATGGAGGAATTTGAGCGATTAATCAGCAAATTAAAAATAATGAATTGAAATGCCTGACAATTTAATTAATTTATTATATTGTTAAGTTTTGATTCGTTTGTAAATACTGAAAAGGACCGCCTTCAGACTGCAAAACAAAAAATATATCTGCGACTATCGTGCTAAAAAACTTTTAATTAGCTTTTATCAGAGGCCATGAAACAATTATGAAATTATTTAAGTTTCGTTGAAGCAAGGAAATTCGAGAAAATAAAGTAGAGTTCATTGAAGATAGTAGAAATGCAATACATAAATGTTGTTCAACTGTTACGGATAAATCAATTACTAATTATTTTTCGGTAGTATTTGCTGCTTACCCCCAATCAAATAAATCTTGTGTTTCTGGGCCAGCTGCGACAGAAAATTCGTGGTCTCCCCTGGAATGGTTTCTGCGTATTCGGGAAAAAATTTCACTCCGTACGGGGAATTGAAACATTCCTGTAGAAATTACCAGACAAATCAATTATTACTTCCTTGCATTTCAATCTTAACTGTTCCTCTAGACTTGTTTAGTTCAAATTCAAAAAAAATTGTTTGCCGTTGTACCGGTACTGCTTATGTGCACTGTCTTTATAGGCATATTATCCGCGGATGGTGGATTTAAATTCGGTTTATCTGCAGTGCGGCTCATGAGCCGAGTGACTAATCTGCCAAAACTTAATTGAGAAATTATGAGTGGGATACAGTTTTAATTAATATTCGTCTATCCCAGGGTATTATATTGCCAGCAATATGCGCTGTCAATGAAGAGTTCGGTCAATGGCTGCTGCGGGAAACTTGGAGCTTGGGGTTGATAGACCGAAAAAGACGGTACAATAAATTCATACTCACCGGTAGAGCAACTAGATCCGGTTTATTTTTGACGGCTTGGGCCACTAGTTCACCGGCTCGTTTCAGATTATCTTGCTTGTTGGCACGAACCAGGGTTTGAATGAGGGCGATACGAAATTCTGTAAATCATTCAATAGGATTACAAACTTTACTGGAGTCCAAAGATGACACTAGCACTACCTACTATAAAATATGTGTCAAAGGTCATGCACATGCAACAAGGTCTACTAGACACAATCTAAATTTTCTGTTTATAAACTCCCTGTCGCTTCCACTTAGATGACAACCTAGTTAGTAAAACAAATGAACGATAACCGATTGCTTTACAAAAATACTTACTATTTGAAGCCATTTTCGAAAAGGAAAGGTTCTAGGTTCTAAGATAACCTCGACTGCCACATAGATGTTAGGCCTACGATCAGCTGTGCAAGCGCCAATGTAGTTACAACCATTTAGGTCCAACACTAGAGTAAATCTTAGGTGATATCGGAACAAATGAACGCATACTATTATTTTTGCACTTTCCAATATGCCCCAGAATTTTTGTGATAGAGCCGTTTGAACCATTTCTCAGTATTTTTATTCTTTAACAAATACAAAATCATTTTTAACTGCAGGGAAATGGTTTTACAGTTTTGCTCCCTTTCATCCAAAATTGTCTGTCCCCTTCTTGGCTCTTTGCACGTCAATGAGGTGCTACCCTCTGCCGTGGAACACATGCAACAGCTCTGCTAGTGTCGGAAAATATTTTTCGTGGGCATTATGAATTTTGCCCGCGCACCACAATTGCAGCAATTGTTTTAATGTCACAATTGTTTAATGAATTCTATATGAAACAATTGAATAATGAATAACATTAATATACTTGGTGTTTACAAAAAAAGGCGGTATAAACAAACTGTTTGCGCACTTCTTTGTAAATCTCGAACACAAATACACAGCAACACAATACATTTTTATTACAAATAAAAGTTTATTTGCTAAAAAGTATAAAATTGGATACACCGGCATGGTTCATGAATTCCAATTAATTCACACAAGTTTACAAAAAAAAAAAATGTTTCAATCCTAGTGCATTCACAATTCATCTGTAATTAAGCCCAATTAAATAATTAATCCCAATTAAATAATTAATCCCACTAGCTATCGTTCTGTCATAATTTGGTGACGTATCAACAACCCGGCTGCTCAATTTGTACATTTAGTTTAGCTCGGTATTTCGAATTCCAGAAAATTCAAAGCCAACCCACTCACCATTTTCTTTTTAAACCGTGTATCCAAAAATGAAATTAGAAAATGCATACCATGAAATCAGTTTCATTTAGAATAATTTTGAAATGGATATTTTGATTCTAAGAAGAAAAAAACCACATGTCACCAAACAATCCTATCTTTTATCCATGGATAATGTTTGACAGCAAAATTGATAAGTAGCGATGCAAAATCGGTCAATATATTCTATTTTCCATTCATTCCATTAGGACGAAACAGTTCTGTAATACAAATTGTAGAAAATAAATTGTTGATACAAATTGTGATATAATATGAAATTGTATTACGAATTCTTCCCATTTATTCCGAAAATTTTGAAATTATTGAAAATGAACGCCAAAAAGTTATTCAAGCCATATTTACAATGCGATTCATATTCAAATTACCACACACTACCGACTACAGAAACGCAAATCACATGCAACATCACTTTGTTTACTTTAAAAAAAAAAACCCGACATTGAACCGTTAAACATAATATAGAAACGTATTGAAAACAGGTGTCATTATTCTATACTTCGGGCTCTTTGGCATTTCAGTGAAGCGGCAAGCGCTTGGCAGTGGTGCCAATTAATAGTTCCGCGTTGACAAATTTAAAAATGCCCCCCGGCATCCACCTATCTGACTTCCACATAATTTAATTAAGCAAATAATTAAGTAAAATGTGAACACCTTGTTGAACAAAACGACATGTTAGGAAAATCACGTGCAGAATAATACAACTATACCGACTGACAAGAAACATTTTGGTCATCATAATTTAAGCGAATTTGGCCCGGTAGTTTTGCGATAACCTTGGCTCCGTGAGTCCATTTCTTTCGTTGGATATTTCATTTCGTCCGTTATGCAATGGTCAGTCAAGTTCCCGACAAATCTTCAACGCGTGTGGAAGTTAATCCGTGTGAAAAGTCCACATCATAGTTCGTGATTCATAGTTTTTGTTTAAAATCATTTTTATTTTTCCGGATTATTTTTGTTTCCCGGATTTATTGGATTCCGTACGGTCGCTGCTGATTGCTGATGGCTGCGTATTCCGTTTTGGGACTAGCAGTCGGTTGATTTTGACCAGCGTTGGCAAATTGCAGTTGGGCGTACTCAATGTCCCGGGCTCCATTTGTAGTCTCCTATGATAAGGTAAGAAGAAATACGTGGTTAAGATGGCGAGAACGTTCCACTAAGTTGTTTTTTTGTTGCGAAAAGCTGTTGTTTTTGATGGTATTGCTGAAATTTCCGTGAAATGTTGATCCTTGCAAAAAATTGTTTTCCCCCCCGTCATGTTTAATGGATTTTGAAAGAGTTAAGACTCGTCATATTGCAACCGGCTGCGATGCGGCGGTCCCGGGATAGATTCCAGGCGCGGCGCCTAATTATGTGTAAAATACAATCATGTTTTTGTAAATTACTATTTGCAAAATGCCGTAGACTCGTTTTGACCCCTGGTGACCTTCAAGAAAAAAGATCGCCAATTTTGCGCGTTAGATTGCATCCAGCAGTTTCAAATTTATTCCCGATTCACATTACCGTGTCCGACTTGGCTGAATGTTTCCCAAATTCGGAACACCCCCCCCCTCCCTTTCAAGTGTTTTTAATGTGGCTACATTTTTGTTCGCAGAAATGTTTATCTGCTAGATAAATGTGCGAATGTCGACTGCGAATGTGCGAATGACGACTGTACAAACAATTGATTTTGACAAATGACGACTGAAAGACAACAGAATGAAAATACGACACATAACGAATCTAAGACTTCTGTTTAAATTGCATTTTTAATTCTAAAGTTTTTAAAAATTTTAACTCGCGATGGGTGGGTAGTGGGTACATACTACCGTTCCACCATGTGTGCGGCGAACCCGGGTTCGATTCCCGGCTCGGGCTTTCGTTATTAGTTCCCCCGAAGTACTGATGAAAATGTGCCCCTTCATAATGGCTCAAGCGATCGAATAGAGGGGTACACAATCTCCTGTTGTGATATTCACTTCAGGTGATGACTTATCACTGATTGTCAATAAAAAAAAAAAAAAAATAATAATAAAAATCGAATGACTATTGTCATGTTGTTGGTCGTAGTGGCATCAAATAAAACGCAATTTGATTTTAAACTTTAAACAAAGAAAAAAAGGGGAGGGGAGGGATAGTTGAAAATTTCACATTAAATAATAAATTTTGTGCGGCTTTCTGTTCCTTTTTTTTATTTTTTTTTTTGTGTGTTTTGCTGTTCGACGAAAGCGAAAAAATAATTTTAAGTTACTTCCTCATTTTTTTTTCGTCTAACCTGAGTCACATGGAAGAATACTAACATATTGTCTCCTTGTTCGGGGTTTTCACTCCGTTAGTCCGGCCGTTTTCCTTAAAATATACAATTTACAAAACGAATCTGTAATTTCGAATTTCGATTCGGAATTGGGATAAGAATGTTTTCGTGCACGTGCTGTGAAGGTCAAAAGGTTGGGGGAGGGAGGGCCATGCACCTGATTTTTCATTTATTTTGGGAAAGGAGGTCCTTCAAATTATATAATCAAGAGCGTTCATGCAAGATAATTTTTTCCTCAGAGGCTAGCAATGGTGAATAGATCCTGTTTCAATTGACATGCAATGTAGCTAATCGAAAATAATCGAGAAAATAACGAACATCTATGCTACTGAAAAACTATATTATTTAAAAAGCGCTTTTATTTTTATTCTGAAGCTAAGATATCATAAAATAATTATGATCCAAGTTTAAAAACTGGTTATGTTTTAAAATCATTTATACATGCGAATAAAACAAGTTTCTTAATTTGAGCTAAATTCATAAGATCAAGATGCTCATTTATGCGTTCATAATCCACTCAACTATTATTTCGCCAATATTAGTCCCATATTTCAAGAACATAAATATAAAATAATTATAAAAATATCAATAAACAGGGTATGCTGTCATTTTCATTACCCATACGCAAAAGTAGACGACATGCTACCAAAAGAGCTTTTATTTTATTATCCCACATGCACACACAAATATTTTTCACAAACGAGATAAAGCAGTGATCGAAACAGTGAAAACACAACACTTAAGACACGTGATTTGGTCATGTAACATGGATCCGTCCTACCTTTGGCGATGCTTCAGTTTTGACGTTGGTCAAATCCTCCTTTTTCTCCAGATTGTCCGGCATAAGTCCCTCTCGCTCCTTAGTGTCGTTCGTGTCGTCTGGCATCCGGATTGGGGGTGCGCCCACTTTGCCGTTTTCAGCGTCACCGCTGTTAACACGTACACAACTCCAATACGTTAATCATTTCGTTAACGTACCCATGCATGCAATTTTGGCAAATAACACTAACAAATTATCTTATATATATATTTTTTTGCAATTTTCAATTTTCATTGCTTCTTCTTGTGTCCATGGATCGGTTAAAAATGGGTTGGACGACGTTTGATAACTTATTTGTAGATGCTACCGCTTGCAGTGTAATAATTATCTTGCGTTTTCTTTTGTCATTCAGGGAGCTTTGCCAGCAGTGATTGCGAGCCAACAAGGGACAGCTAATTTTGACATTACTGCCGTAAATGTTAGAGCCGTATGCGAATGAGCTCTTTTTATGCATTTTTTTTCTCTGCATTTTTTTTAAAATAAATCACCGTATCGCCCTACATGATATAGCACTACAGGATTACTGCACCCTCGTGTCTCTGTGGAGATATGTGAGGGACAGGGAAGGGAAGGGAAGAAGGATGGCAGCTGGAATAGCCAGACTGCAGGATCCACCCCAAAGCTCTGAACTCCCTAATGGAAGCTCAGGGGTGACGCCAGTACCCCAGGGTAACGAATAAACGAAAGCCTGCGCCGGGAATCGAACCCGAGACCGTCGGCTTCGTAGGATGTTGTCATAACCACTTATCTCACCATCGGTACGTACATGTTATTTTTCGGATATTTACATGCTCATGGCAACATACAGGTGTATCTCCAAGTTGTGACCCTTTTCTAGGTAAAAAACTTGTTTTTCGAACACAACCTCTCATTTATACATCGACTTAAGCATAAATTTTCTTTAAAAAGATATAACAAAATGGATTCGATCCCCCGACACCTGAATCCATTAACTGATGCCATAACCATTCCACCACTTCAAACTTCTACAAATTAAAATATTGTTCTGAAAAAAGTACCCTTACAACGAATTCATACATTTTGACGGATCCTGGTCAAAATTTGATGGATTAAAACGTTCCATGAGATTGAGCTGTGCACAAAATTTCAGCACGTGTAATAAAAAAAAAATATATCTGTCATGTTGTTTCAAATAAAATTTTGTGCTCCAGTGACTGATACCAAAAGATTTCGGTTCACGCTGACATACCTCTCATTCCAACAGTATTACATTTCGCAAATGCATACCTAGAGCTTGCACAGGCTTGCACTGCACCGAACAGCTTGAACACACTTGCACATTGACATTTACCCCGTGCGGCACGCAATGCTAGTACACGTGTAATGATTGCGAAAAACTTGTTCAATGCTTTCTAATTGAGTGCATCACTTTGGTAAAATATGCGGCACCTGAGTTATGTATGTACCAATAATATTTTCGAAAATTTGGAAAATGCACGAAAAATTCACTATATAAGCTCAAACGAACATGGGATTACTATTATCAGTTCACCTGATACCAACAAGCTGTCATATATGGGAAACTCCCCAAATTCGATTCTGGGCAACGCTAAAATACAGGTACTAGTATCAAGTATTAATACAAATAACTAACTTTAACTTTTAATGCAAAATCAAATATTGAAAAAATAATTAACAACTATTCTTCCACTAGTGACATATTAAAAAAATCCATACGCTTGTAGCACACTAAATTACGAACTAAATAAAAAATTGATTACTTAGTAGTTTTAAATACTAACTAGCTGCACTCACATCAACGAATAGCCACACAAAATCAGATAATTATATAACACAACAATTATCACACAAAATCAGATTATTACATAATTATTATGTGGTTTTGTAATGAAAAACGTCTACACTCTAAAATGACAATTTCCTATTTAATAGAAACGTTTCTGCAAAATGTAATATTCATATTCGATTTTGGTTGATGTCCAGTTTACCCTAATGAGCGACCAGAAAATACGGTATCGAGTGGGGAGCGTAGGGAAACTGACTTGCCTAAAAAAATATAACATGAAGTGACTAATCAGGTGAGACTGAATTTCGCTA
>JAUJYS010000820.1:0-20261 GCA_033995665.1 Melogona broelemanni | reverse complement strand
TTTGGACTTTCTGTTCTGCTTGTCAACTTTCTAAACTTTAGTAAGTTGTCAAGAGTAAATTTTCTATATATTAATTAATTTATTAATTAAGTTAATTCATTTATTAATTAATTAATATATTAATTAAGAACATTCTAATCTGCTTGGATACGTCAAAATATCCTTTCAAATCGGTTTAGAAGTTTTCAGTTGCAATACAGTTCAGTTGTGTTACAGTTCTGTTTACAGTTCAGTTATGTTACAGTTCAGATACAATTCAGTTGAATTACAGTTAAGAAAGCTGCCTGGGAAAAATTTGAAGAAAAATGACATATGACAGGATGAATGTTGCAAACGTGTGAATATGTATTAACGTAAAAATTTGCAGGCAACTAAAGATTTTAATTTACCGTCCACGCCTGTGTTGTTTCTCTGCACTCGTGTTTAAAAATGACTGGGCATGGGACTGGCATTCGCAGAAAATTGTCCTCATGGCTTCCGCGAAATGTAATTTCCCTAGCTATGGAAAGGTCTATGGAAATACGTGTCGCGAAATACAATGTTTCGTTACTAAATGGCTGAGCGGGTAATTATGCTGCGCGACTGTTCGTTTTTTTTCTTCCTGGTGCCAATGCACGATTCAGGTGTCACTTGATTTTGCCTAAGTGGCGCTCGAGAATATTATTGTTCGCGCACCAGATGCGACTGTTACGACGAGTCTAGTTTTTTCACAGTTTTTTTTAGAGAAACGCTGGGATTAATAAGAGCTGTCATTTTTCACAAACAATTAAATATTTCTCGGAATGTGTGGCCATTCATTTTGCGCCTCGTCGATCGCAACTGCATTGTTCTTGCGATCTGATTCGGAGGTTTCCGGGAACGCTAATCCAAAACTGCCTGTGCACCAAAGCATAGCGGGACAAAATCGTGTATCACCTCTTTTTTTTCCCCGTCCGTTGTTTGTTCAAATTGTAAATTTGCTCCGATCGTTTACGTTCTATCTGCACTTGAAGTGTTATTGAATTAAAAAAATAGGGGTTTTTAAATGATCAAGTGTGGTTCATGATTCCTTAATTTATCTGAAGTGAATTGACAATTTTCTACAGAGCATTGTTTGATAGCGGTGATATTTTATTTTGATAGGCAGAAAAGTATCCCCATTAGTTGATAACAGTTTCTGTTCGTGGTAGTGTAGTCCGTTTTGGCCAGAGCTGAAATACGAGATGAAATATTTTTATGAATTTAAAGCTGAGCGAGCCCAAGACACGTTTAAGCCGAAATTGTCCATTGGCACTAGTCAATCGATCAATTTCTTAACTCATTGATTCGTGACCGATTTATTTCTCACATGTACAAATTTCAACCAGACGTGTTGGTTTATACAGAAAAAAAGTTCCTGTCGCCCTAGTACGTGACATATTACTTATGTCATGATTGATAAGGCGTGTCCGGTTATTCGCGTTAGCCAATTACTGTGTATGCTATTTACGGCGAGCCCAGTGCCGTCTGGTTCGAATACGCGCCCCTAACAGTTCGCATCGCTGCGACGAACTTAATTTTTTATATTCCATTTGTATTTGGTTGGCATTGTCGCCAACTAAATAAATAAATTAATTAAAAAAAAACTCGCGTTCTTAACCGTGAAGTGGCATTTCTTTCTATCGTTGTATTTTCTATATTTGCTGCAACGAATGAAAGGGTATTTCGATAAGTTTTAAAGTTCTTTTCGTGCTAATATAGATTTTGGCGTTTAACCCTTTAGAAATAATAAAAACACATATATAGACGTTCGGCTACAGGCATGGGCCTAAATAATTGAAAATGCTAAAATGCATAATTGTAAACCAAATAAAACTATCTATTTTTTGCAAGGAGTCTAGCAAAACTAATCATCGTTTTGCTCGGTACGCCACGTGCTCTTTTTATATAATTTAATATTTTCGATTGTTAAGGCTCATGCCTGTATCCGTTCATGTCTCAAGTTTCCCCTTAAAAAATACCATCTCGAGGCCGACGTTTGCTGTTCTGTGAAGTCGATTTGCTTACAATGTGGGTCTATCGAACGACGATGCTTTTTTAGAAATAATAATAATTTTTTTTATTTTTTGCCAGGAAACACCCCGTTGCATTTGGCTGTTATGCTAGGTCACAAAGGTACGTGTACAATCAAGAGCTTATCGCTACTACTGAATGTAATATTTCATTGGTGGTTTGATGGTTTTTTTTTCGCTCGGCGCGCGTTCGCATATGTTGACGACGCGATACTTTCTCATTTTGCGCGTAGAATGTGTTCAAATCCTTTTGCTCCACGGTTCTCCGGTGAAGGGGAAAAATATGGAGGGCTGGAGTCCGTTGGCCGAAGCGATAAGTTACGGCGACCGACAAACCAGTAAGTATACATTGGTGCTCGTGCGTGTTGTGTTTTTTTTTTTTTTTTTGGTTGTTTTGTATTTGATAATGCGTCCCAAGAGATGACCAGAAGATATTAATTGTTGCTCTTTTTTTTCCAGTCTCGACTCTTCTAAGGAAATTGAAGCAACAGTCGAGAGAAGCGATGGAGAAGCGGCGGCCCAACATTATCACCACCTTAAACCAAATGGGGGATTTTTATATGGAGCTCAAGTGGGATTTTCAAAGTTGGAGTGAGTTGAACCCGTTTATTATTTTTATAAATGAATTTTGTTAAAAAACCTAGCCCCCTCTCGCCTGAGGCAAGAGTTAGTGTACAGGTTTGAAACGTACAGTTTAGCTAAGTGGTAGAGCATCCGCCTTTTGTCCGACGATCCCGGGTTCGATACCCAGCTCGGGCTTTCGTTATTCGATCCCGAGGTACTGGTGAAAATGTGCCCCTTCACAATTGCTCAAGCAATTAGAGGGGTACAAATTCTCATGAAGTGATGACTTATCAATGATTGTCAATAATAAAATAAAACAAATGGAAATGAGTTACTTTTTGGCGCGAAATTAATATATTTTTGTTTTGTTTTTGCGCAAAATGAATATATTTTTATTTTGTTTTTGTCGTCTGCAGTACCTCTAGTCTCTCGGATTTTACCGTCCGACGTTTGCCGTATGCATAAAAAGGGATTCGCAGTACGGTAAGAAACCTATTCCTACTTTTCAACTGTTAAAATAATCAACTCGTGCTGTAGTAATAATCGCAAGGTGGCGTTCCGTTTGAGTGATGCCCATTCACGTGATCTCCGACGCCATCTATCGAGTGTTGTAACTGCATAAACTTCGCGTGTTGATATCTGAACTCAATATTCGTTAGGTGGCGCTCAGGCGTGTTCTTGTCTGAGTGATAATTTTTTTTGCCGTTCTAGAGTCGACACCACGCTAGTCGATTTCAACGACATGAAGTGGGAGCGAGGCGACATTAGTTTTATCTTCAACGGCGAGGCCAAACCGTCGGATTCCCTATTTGTTCTCGATAATAAATTAAAGGTTTACCAAAGAGTCCGCTACGAAGTAAGTTACCCGTTGTTGATCGTAACAAAGTATTCGCCGTCTTGACGGAGGGATTGGTATTTTGCTGTACGGACGAATGGCGAACTGGGGTTTAATTTGTCTTGGGATCTTTTTTGTATCTACTCAGGAAACGGAAGCGGAAATCGAAGACGAGTTGGATATTTTAATGAGCAGCGATATTGTTGCCACCCACATGTCTACCAAATCGATTACGTTCACGAGAGCACAGAGTGGGTGGTTGTTTAGAGAAGACAGAACGGTATTATTAATATTATCATTCAATTTTTTTTGTTATTTTGGTACCAGATAATTTTTTTTCAACGAAGAGAAGAGGCTGTCTTCTAAAACTTGCATTTATTTATTTGCCATTTGTTTAGGAAAAGGTTGGCAGTTTTCGGGCAGATTTTTACGCAGTAAATGGCATGGTGCTAGAGTCGCGGAAGAGGTCAGTCATGATTAATTATGATTTCTTTTAAATGTGTTTTCTTCGATTGTAAAATTTTATAATAGTATCCTCGTTGTAGCCCAGTCGATATTTGCGACCGGCTGCGGTGCGACATTAGATTCCCGGCGCCGGCTCTCGTTTATTCGATCTTAGGCTGGAGTACTGCTGTGAATGCAAACTGTCATTTTCAGAAATGGCTAGTGATGTCATTGGATATTTCAATGACTTTTCTTTGGCTTACATTTGAACGTGTCTTGTGACCTCTTGCTTCCTAGACGAGAGCACCTTTCCGAAGAGGACTTGCAGAAGAACAAGGCTTTTATGGAGAGCTTCACCAAAGGCGGGAACTTGGGCCTGGACGCGCCGATTGATGTAAGCACGACGAATTTGAAGCTACGTGGCTATATTCCCCCATAGCTCACCGTTTGAAACATTCGTGTTTATTGGGCGTCGTTTGATCCGTGTCCTCATCTGTTGTCATTCCGCAGAGGCGACCGTCTTTGCCGCCACCGCCACCTCCGCCGACCAACTGGGACACCTACAGTAATTCCCCACACGGAAAGCCACCGCATCTGGGCAGGCCGTTGCTGGTCAAGGACAACTCCAAATCTTTCAAGGCCACCCTGGCAATGGTAATGGATTTTTCCTGTTGCCCATAAAAAATAGGCTTAGTTTGATGCATTTGTGCCAATTCTGTTTTATCGTTTAGTTTTCTTGCTATTAATTAATTTGAATAGATACTGTCTTTTTAATTTGAATGCATACTTGATATTATTAAATTCGACTACATACTTGATATTATTAAATTCGACTACATACTTGATATTATTTAATTCGAATAAATACTTTTTATTATTTAATTCGAATAAATACTTTTTATTATTTAATTTGAATATATCTTGATATTATTTAATTTTATTAGATACTTGGATGTTTTTTAATTTGAATATACGTGATGTTATTTATTTAATATATTTAATATTTTGATTTTGGTTTATTTATATAATTATTTAATAACTAGACCATTATTAATTAGAATATTAATATTATTTCACTTATATAATCGTTTAATTTTAATAATATGTCATATTTTAAAATACTCAAAATGTCTTCGGTTATTAATTCGATTCGATTATTTCCCCTTTCAGAGTGAAGATTTTCCACTTACTGTTCAAGCGTGAGTCCCAATGCTAACATTTGAATTATTTTGCTAAAAACCCGTCTCGATGCGGGTTGAATTTTGAATTGCTGTTTGATTTACTCCTTGTGTTTTTTATTTTTTCGTTAACGAACGCAGGTTGTTAAATTTGTTAGAGGTCACAACACCGTTTCAGCATTTCAATAAGCTGAGGGAATTTGTACAAATGAAATTGCCCCCCGGGTTCCCCGTGAAAATCGGTAAGTTGTCGATCATTTTGTGTCTGGTTCAAATTTTCGACTTTTATTCAAATTTACAGGTAATTTAGTTCCGAGAGTTTTCGCCCCAAGATTCCAACAAATTAGATTTTGGAAGTGCCGCCGTTCGTCCCTCAATCAGTCTATAATAGCTGCAAATTATCTGTATCGCCACCAGCCACATTCTTCGTGTAATGTTGCTTACCGAATTTTCCTTCTTCGCCAGACATCCCCATCTTGCCGACGGTAACCGCCAAAATCACATTCCAAGAGTTCAAGCTAAAGGACGACGTGGACGCCTCCTACTTCGAGATTCCGGACGACTATCAGGAGGACCCCACCCGGTTTCCCGACTTATGACAGTGTCCGGACGTGACGCTGCTCTGCTCCGAGTGGAGGATGTGCGACTTGCCGGCACCACCGATGACGACGACCGCCGTTCACGACGTATCGGTGGGCGGCGGTACGGCCTCCGTGCTGGCCGTCGACCTGCCGTTCTGCCTGCTGAGCCGCAGCCCCTTTTCCTCTTCGCTGAGCATCTATTTCCACCTCGGTCCCAACTGATTCGGCGGCGGGGGACGGGAGAAGAACCCCCGTGGACGGCGTTTGTAGCTAATAATATCCGGTGAGCCGAGTGAAACGGTAAGGAGGAGATATATCCGTGTTCATATTATTCGTCGAGAGATATTGCGTGTGTTCGAAGAGTTTTATTTCCGGTGTTTGGTAAGATTGTGACGTGGACCGCCATCGGAGTTCAAGTGGGTCGCGTCGGGTTTTTCGATCGTCAAAGTGATTGTATGTGAATTTGTTTGCTAGACGCAGCCCTGGTTCGAGGTGGACTCGTGTAACGAGGGGATCAAAGCTATTGTGGTGTGGTCACTGTTCCCGAACTGAGAAACGAGATAATCGAGCTGCCTTATGTCAGATGTATATATAAGAGGCTGGACAATTATTAACAATTTTTTTACACAACACTGTATCCCAAACTTCTAAATTAAATATATATCTTATTTATTTCAATTTCTCCATAGACACCTGTGCGTTTTTGAAGCTTGTGCTGCCTTTTGTCGACTGTTTAGGAGAGCCTAGACTTAACTTTACATTTTTTCATCCACAGTTTGGCAAGCGGGACTGCATTTTTGCACCTAAAAAAAAACGAGAACAATTGATTTGATCACTATGGCTTTGATTCCTTCATATGTTGTAAGAATCGTTATAAAACCGGCGCTCGGTGTCATGATGACGTACTTTCAAGGGAAAATCCGTTTGTAAATGCGCTTTACCAGATGACATCTACACGACTTGATAATATGTGGGGAGCTATTCTGTTTTGCCCCGGTGCCGTAGAGCTCTGATGATGGTGCTGTTAACTTGGCGCTAGTTACGTTGAGCTACCTTGCCGTTCGGTTCTGTCGACCTCTCGTCCCCCGGCCGATCGGGGGGACTGTACAGATGAACTAGATGAATGCGTGATACACGGTTGGGTTTGGCTCGGAGCATCGCCGAATGTGGCGTTTTGCTTGGCCGGTCGCAATCCCTCTAGTGAAATTGTAATATATGTACGTGTGTATGATATATGTTTGACGGCGGAGTTTTGATCGGCGCTCGGATAATATTTGAAGGGACGGTTTTTAGTAAAAAGAAAAATTTAAAAAGGAATTAATAATTTTAGCAATATTGTTGGAGACGGGTGAGGGATGATTTGGACAAAGCTCCACTGCTGCCGCAGCAGCAATAATAATTTAAATGGTACAAAATAAATGCTTACATGAATGTGCGAAGTATAATTTATTGTTCAGCAGGCCTAATCAGTGGCTCATTTCTAGGCGATTTTAGACTACGGCAAATGTGATTTATATTTAATTGGGCTACGATTTTCTATGCTAAGATGATTCGAATTTCATTACGAAAAAAAGATATTATTTGCGTTTGTGTTTTGGATATTTTTTTTCAAACGATTTCGGATTGATCAACATCGTGATCAAATTATTTTGCATACAAATTCCAGCTTCGTGCATTGTGAAGCGGCAAACAATATATATCACCGACGATCAAGCAGTGTTGAATGTTGCTAGGCCAATAAAATATAAAAAAATGTTTGAAAAAGTCTTATAGGGCGTTGTGACCATTTGCTGTCGCGAGACTGGTTGTGAGGAGTCGATATATGCATTACATTGTATCATACCCGGATATACATATTCTTGATATAGTCATAATTTCCTACTGGCGAGCCCATATCCGAATTCAGAGGAGTTGTACTCTGCTCCGTACGCTTTTATTTAGTGTGTTTGCCAGATCCGTTTCGTTAGTTTTAAAATTAGGTGAGATTAGACGAAGACGTAGCTACACGAAAATTTAGAAACGTTTAGAAATTGGCTTAGCTTTTAGCGGAACATAAATCGTCCACCTTTGGTAGTGGACGAACCAGTTAAACATAAGTGATCCTAATCCCCGTGCCAATCACATACAAGGTTAAAGGTCAAGGTTATCTAGACTTGAACCACCCGTGTCATCATCGCTCTACGAATTTGACAAAATTATTAAAAAAAAAAAATTGGCTCAATACTAGAGAACAGGTTTATAGCAACTGTAATAGGCGATCGTGTTTCGATAGTTAAGGTATCCTTAGACGCGCAATACTGCTAAATATCATTGAAGTAATAAATTATTTGTTCCGTGTAAGTAAACGCATGGCGAGTATTTTTTTTTTCTTCCAAATATTTATGACCCGATTTTAATCTGTACTCCATTTCTTTCGTTGTGCGACCTGTGGTATCATTTCGGATTTCTTTCCCGGTGGGTACATGTAAACTGTACAACCGCCGGACAGACATACTTGGACTTCGCTCGGTTAGCCGTTTTATAAATTGAAAGTCCTTGTGAATGCTTGTTTTTTTAAATAATTTTTGTGAGTTGTAAACTTTGGCTATTTTTCTATGTGGTGGTAAATGTACATTTTTTTCTCGGTTGTTTATCTCGGTTTAGGCGTGAGTCAACCGCGTTTAGGGGTTATAAATGTTATATTGATTGGATTGTTGCTTGGCAAACTATATTTAAAATAGTTTTAGTCTGTAGAAAATTGATACGTTAGGACGACTAGCAAATGTCACTTGCAAAGGACACGTTCTTGGTGAAAGTGAGGAATCAATGGTTAATTGATTTCTTAATTCAACTTTTAAAATAAAATAAATGGCGAACGTTATCCATCTTATCATCATCAACCTAGTTTTATTGATGGGATATTTAAAAAAAAATTAAATAGGCCATGCAATATGTATCCAGTTTTTGTAATTCGTGTTTTTTTTTTTAAACACGGTTTTTTTGCAAGTTTCCTGAACGTTTTTTTCGGCAATATTTTTTATAGTATGGAATGTTCTAGAGCAGCTGCACTTTGAAGTTCTGCCCCTTGTTCTTAGTCCAGTTTCTTTCCAAGTACTGGAGTTTCTAATTTTTGGTCCAAATTTCGAAATCCAGGAAGTTTATAAATGTTGAAAATTGAAGTATCGTTGGTAGTTGCAAAGGTTGAATTGCCGCTTTTTCAATTTCCGCAAATATGTTTTCTTGTGGGATATTGCGCCACCCTTGTCGGTAAAGCTTGGGGTTGTCGAGTGGCCTTTTTGGTCGATCACCAAATCTCTTGCCGATTGAGTTGTAGCCAATTTTGGGCTCTTTTTTTGTCATTTTTTTTCCTTAAGTGAATGATAGAAAAAATCAGCACAGTGAACGAGGCTTACGAGTCTACGTCGCCTAAATGCTCCTATGCAGCTTTTACACCCAAATACTTGTGAGTCATTTATGGATATGGCAAGGCACATAATAACATTTTTATAGACGCACATTCAATTGGTTGAAAGGTCGGATTTGATTTTTAAAAAATTGAATTTTTGAGATATAACTTCTCGATCATTCGTTGTTCACCGACAATATCTTACACTTCTCAATTTAAATTTTTATAAATACTACCGAATAAGCAATATATGCAATTCTCAGCATCCAACAAAGATGGGCCTGTGCCAAAGTTGTAATCGTAGGTCATTTAGAGGACAAACAAATTTGATCCTTGCGCGAATCAGTTAATTTTCTCATTACCAACATTAGCTCCACCTTCTCTGCTTTTTTTTTTCTTTCTTCAAATAATGTTCAAGTTTTAATAAGAAATGTTAATCCAGCTAATCTTGTTCACTGTACTGTTTCCAGTACTGTTACCGCATGCTACGCGGATGCCACAACAAAGTTCTCAAATCAGCACTTTAGAAAAATATCATGTCTGCTGGAACCTGTTTAATTATATTAACACGACAACTAAAATAATTATTTTTGTATGTCGACAATGAATTCCCGGTTGGTTCCCCTTGCAAGCTTTGTGAAGAACACATTCGTGTTCCAAAAGTGGGGTGTTTTTTCTACGATACATGTTCCGAGTGTAAATAGATCTCTTTAAACAGTTTATACACATTTTGAGATAGTTCGTGCTAACCACCATCGATCGCATTACTGACACCCGTACATCAGGTAAACTGTTCAGTGTTAAATATGTCATAAATATAATTTTGTATGTTTTGATAGCGTGTTGACCTTAATGTTAGTGAATAGTCCAATCTGTTTTGAAATCTCTAGAAGAGTATTTTTTTTTAAAGAGAATCAAGATTTTTGTCGAAATTATTTGGCTTCAGGGTACACGTAGAAGCGAGGAGGTGCTCGCTTTACGGCGATAATTACGAATAATAAAAACGATTAAAATATTTAAATTCAAATGGGAAATGATTCCACTTTTACGTTATAATTTTTAGCACCTTGTCTTTACAAACATGACTACATACTTCCCTTTTTAGACCTGTTAGACAATGGCTATTTTGTATAAAAAAAAATTCTTCGCGATTATGATTACGTGTATTTTTTAATCGATGCAGTTGAAAGTCCTTCTGAACGATTACGTTGGCCCATTGGTGGATTTAGAAATGCATGTAGCGAAACGATTTTTGTGTTAAACGTACCAACAGAAACTGCTCTCATTGTGAATATATTGGATATGCAATGTAACATGTGGCGACTGCGTCGCAGTTTAACGTGTGTTAATATCAAATTGTAAACAGGGATATATTTTGAAATGATCAATTTTCGAACGCTTCGTTTGAATCCCGATCAGGACTGATAGTTTACTGTATAGAGAAGACATTTCAGTGTTGCGTGATTTGACTAGATTCCAGACTCAAATCAACATAACGATTTTCTAAAACATTATTATTATTTCAAGGGGTTAAGTAACAAATGTAATGCAATTATTTGAAACTTCCTTGCCCAGTAATTAAATGATTTAAGATTGAACTTAAATCGAATATTCTTCAGGGATTCTACTAGCGATTCAATGGCATTTTTTCTGCTAGCGTCACTTAATTTTCTTCTCCCAATTTAGATGGGAGAAAACAGGAAATTCGACCAGCAGCGTTATGAATGGCAAAAGTGATGCGATCAAAGTGCCAACAACTGTCACTATGTTCGTTTTGAACGGTCCACTATTGAGTTAGAGCTGTGGAGTTTTAAGGTACATGAATACATGCATTTGCAATCGTTGGAAAATATTTGCCTGTGTGCCTCTGACTTGAAATTCACAACACCTTTTCAACTCGAAGTACCTTTGGGTTTTTTCAATACGCGGTGAATTGCTCATTACTCACACTAACTTGTTTTTCTTCGCAATCTTTTATTTAACTTGACATGAACCTTGTTCGTTTCAACTTCTTTGTGGTCCTTTTTAACCAACTTTCAAATGTCTTACAGAGCTGACATTTTTTGACGACGGATCCTCGAATGACCGCTCCATGATTAATTTTAGGAAGGTACTTCGTTCAAAGCAATCTTTAAATTAAAATCAAAATTTTAAGTGCAAATAAATAAACCAGTGCAAATAAATTAATTAAATATCACCATAGTGGAATATTTAAACGTTTTGCGTCTCAAAATGAAAATGGATTCTCCTGTCAATGTATAAATAAAAGGTTGTATCCGTAAACCTAAATTATTTTTTACATTTACTTGTTTTCATCCATTAAGATTATCACCATCTGCCTTCATCAGCAGTATACGATAATTGGTAATAACAAATTCAAGTTGACTACTTAGCGTGAATCACCTACCATTCGAGCATCAACCAACTTTTGACATCAGATAGAAAATTTGCATTTGCTTGACCCGTGGCACTGCAAATTAATACGCTGCATAACCATGCCGTGTTTTAAATAAAAGTATTACATTGTTATATTTAACTTGGTCAACATTAAATATGTCATCGTGAGGACTGCCGTTGCTGCAGAAATATAAAGTCTTGGCCCGCTTGGAAACTTCGAATCTGCGGCCAAGTTATTTTGTAATTCCCATTTCATATATTTTCTATTGATTTCGTCACATAACCATGACTATTGTATAGTTTCTTCATTTTTGCCCGTTCATAACTAGTGCACCATATCAATTTCATGTTCACGAAGGGAATTGCTTCGGTTTTAAATCGAAAACTGATTAACGTCAAGCTATGCTTGCGATGTCTCTCGTAAGAACATACTTTTCGAGTTAAAAAAATAATAATAATTACGTTGTATGTTTGTGTAAAGGACGAAAGTCTTTCGAGACAGCTATATATCATTTCCGTATACTCTAGACACCGATATTAAACTTAGCCATTTGTTTCTGTATCAACCGTTTAAAAAGAGATTGAAATTCTGTACATTTCTACCGAATAATCGCACGAATACAAACAAACAAATATATATATATATATATAGTTAAAAATAATAATAAATTGTAGTTTTATACTGCCGTACAGTAAAAGCTTTTTTTCCCTCTTTCCAGAGTCATGCATTTGACCGGAAAAGTTAATGTAAATAAATATAATCACGTGTAGAACAATTTCTTTTACATGTACATTGAGCGAAAGAAAACAAATTTAATTAGCTGCGTAGAACCAACATCGCTGCAAGCATATTTTTGTGAATGATATATATAATAGTGTGTATGGCAGTTACACGATGAGAAAAGGTCGTGCGCTGTACAAAAGTGAAACCCCGGGTGAGAAATTCGACGAGGAGTTAACCCGACTGCTATAATTTATGTTTCAATTATTTATGTCCACCCGCTGTAATTTATTTTGATCATGTGCTGTTCGAGTATCGTTTCGTGTCGCCCCTTCCCCTAGTGCTAAATAAATTGACACTTATTTAAAAATGGAGTTTACGTTTACTTTTACCAAACCAGAATGATAACAGCCACGCGTATTCACTTATTTGTGAGATTCGGGGATTGATTGAAAAGTAGTGCTAAAACCATAATAACTTTCGAACAGACGACGTGCAGAAATAAAAAAAGAACCGTAGCTATGTTTGTTGTAAAGTTAGTAAGATATTATCAGTACTTTTCAATCAGTCTTAGAACTGTATTTGCCTAACGTATATTATTATCCCTGTAGCGATAGTGATGTTTTCTGGCCTGGGTCCGACATCACCCCAAGTGGGTTATGGGTGAAAATGGATGCTGGGCCCACAAGTAGGTGACCTGTCATCTATCCCCCGACACACCGTCTATCCGAGTCGGGGTGATCTTGCTTTACACTTGGCTTCATCGCCCTACTCAATTTTCCGCAATTTTCTTTGGAAAGCGAAATTTTAGAAATCAAAATCGAAGTCCCCGATTCAGTGTGTTGGGAAGATTAGATAAAAATGTGAACCATAGACCCCTGGCCTATCGTGTTAACGAAATTTCGTGACCTTATAGAGGTCGCCATATTTTTACCAGAAAACTTATCTATACCGTGACCCTACAGTGTTGGGTAAGAACGGAACTAAAAAGTTCCGTTCCTAGGAACGGGTTCCTTTTCTAAAGAACATTAGAACGCCTAAGTTACTTTTCCTAGGAAGAAGCACTTGGAACGCCTAGGTTACTTTTCCTAGAAAGAAGCGCTTGGAACGGTTTAGTTCCATTTATTAAACTGGAATAATCGTTCATTTTACAGTGTGCAGAACATGTAAATAATTAATATTAAATATTGCACATCTTATAATTGAAATAAAATTGTTCGCATTCAAAGCTCACGGGATGAAAGTACCGGTACCATTTACCAATGAAATTGTTGGAATAAATATAATTTTTGATTTTTTTTATCCATTGTTAAGAATGCTATACTCTATTTTTTTTTTTTTTTGATTTTTTAATCTAAGAAACTGAAAGTTCCTGGTTCTTTTTCTCTTAGGAGGAACGGGAACTGGAACGGGGCTCTTTTTTTTAATGAACGAATCCTATACTGCCACCATACACAGTGTGGATGGCCATTTGGTGGTTTCGAAATGGTCTGTTGACCACAATAATTTTGCAAGGAGTAATTCTTGGAAGCGGTATTTTGTAATGATATAATCGGTTCTAGTAAATTGGCGTATTTTTATCGATGCAAGGCCGTCCGTGTAGCATTGAGAGGATCGGTTAAAATCGCCCGAACCAAATGACAAGCTTGTCCCAGTACAAGAGTCAATTGTATTTTCTATTGGTGTGCATGTTACTGGTAGTGGGTGTTAGTTCCAATCCAGAGTTCATAGGTTTAATGCTGGTTTTTTACACTTGACTGTTTCAATCGAGCATAACAAAGTACGGGCATGTAGTCAATTACGAAAAATAAATTAAGGCGAGAGTACAGAATATGTGTGACTCGTACATGTTTGTGTTGGCGATTTTGAACTTTTAGCTAAACTAGAAATACGAACAAATGAAAGAAGAAAATAATAAAACAACATTATGACATCACAATACTATAAAATTGAAATTTGAAGCGCTTTTTTAAGAATAAAATCGGCAAACTCCATGAAGCCTAATGTTGGTGCAAATTATAAAATAATGTATAGGAAAATTGAAATCTGATAATTGCTCACAATTGGTATACGTCGCTATAATTTTACTTCAAATGTTTACCAACGCTGAATGTACCAGTTACTACTCTGAATAATTATGGTTAATTTCTCTGCTTTTTTTACCAAAAGTATAGAAACCTAAGCAAAGGAGGAACATCGAGGCAGTCCCATCAAGCATCTCGTAGCTGCCCTGCCTTCGAAGATATGCAACTCCCAATTTTATTCCGGTGCATCTCTGACGACCACCCCACCATGTTGCCATCTCCGTATGCCTTTCGCGGATATCTATGTCAAGTTTCCAATTCAGCCAATTTCGGCGTCTAGTCGCCACTTGCGCCTCGGTATCATCTACCCCTATACACATACAGTACATGAGTCAATCAGGCATTTCCTCAACCTTAACCGATTTGAACTTGAAAAACTCTGGGCACTCAAAGATGGCCGCCAAAATGGAATATTAACTCTCTCTCTCTCTCTATCTCCCCAGACTCCCCTCAACCCAGCCCCCCCCCCCTCCCCCCGCAACGAACGCTACTAACGATGAGTGAGAGGGGGGGGGTGGAGATGATGAATGATTGCGGTACTTGTACTATGTGGAGGATGAGAATGCAAGATGCTGGGCCAGTTGGTCCAAAGAAGAATAAGGATTGATTGCGGGCGTAGTGATTGATTTGTTGTTTCAGTGCACGCGGTGCAGGATAATCCTCCTGATACCTGATATCTGACAGGCACCGGTGACATAGTGGTTAGCTCGTTCGACTTCTATGCCCGTGATCGCGGGTTCAATTCCCGACAGAGAACTTCGTAATTTTTTCGAGCGAGAGAAATTCGTACGCACGTACACGTGCATGTGCACGTACGCACGAACAAGTATACCTCGAAGATCACCACCTAGGTCAAATCATTGTGGTCTCTGGGCTGCTTGCAGGTGCACATTGTAACTGTATGGGCAGGGGTCCTACAGCTGTACTTCCATTCTGAAAAAAAGGCTCGCGTACGAATCTCTCTAGCCCGAAAAAATTCGGAAGTCTCCTTCGGAAATTGAGCTTAGGTAAATCGGGTGGTTCTGTCGTGGAAGGTCCCATGAGGATAAATGATAATTGCAGACGCGTGAAGTTTCCACTTGTACAAGCGAGCAAAGAGTAAGCGAGATGTAACACCAAACGTTCATTGGAACTTGGGATGTCCATTTCAGGTAGATTTCGCTCCGGTTACAATTGCGTCGAACGGAATAGATGGAAACGATCCGCACATAATTATGACGCGAATCAGATTTCCGCGCTACACTATACGATTGACAGTCACGTATAGACCTATAATTAATAGAAGATGCTTTTATTTTTAGTGACAACTTGGGCAAAGGCCAGATTTTTCGATCAGACTTGAAATTGAGACCTCCGGAATTATTTTAGGCGAGAGATGGAATTGTAAATTTAGAGATAACTCGAAACAGAAAATGAAGTTGAAGTGAGGAAAAAATAGTTAGTCAAATTGTATTAGTGATTTTTATATTTATATTAGCTATATTTAAAAAAAAATATTAGTGATCAATATCATTAGTATTCATCCGCTGTGGCCGAGAGGTAGCGTGCTCGCTGGCCAACCAACGGATCTGGGTTCGATTCCCAGCGCAGCCGATCGTTGGATTGGCTCATAGTACTACTGCTCGGAGGAAGGCAATGGCAAACCACCTCTGTATTTTGCCAATAAAAACACAGGTGTCGGGGGATCGAGGGTCGGGGTCCGGAGACGACACGCTGCTGTTAACAAACCAGTCCCAGTACTAACCAACACAACATTTCCCTCGCCATAGGCCCCAAAGGGGCTGCTTGCGGCTTGCTCAGTAAAAAAACTTCCGTTTTTCTAGAAAAGTTCTGGCAATGCATTGGGACCTGACTGTTAGAACACCAAAGGGCGATAGCTGCTGTTACATACACGAGCACAAGGACCAACTGAACGCCACCTAGTGATAAAGCCTGGGGACACCGTGGCAAAAATCTCAAGTCTTGTGTCAACCTACACACCCCGTAGAGTTCAAGGATAACAGATAAGCGCTTGGCGATTCAGTCTCCCTCACGCAGTTTTTCTAACAACTAACATCGTTGATTCGGCATGAAGGATCGCGTCAACAATAATTTTCTTAAGGAAATTCTTAAGAAAGAAAAGGAAAGAAAGGAAATTTCTTAGGATAGAAAATAAAATTCTTAATAAAAATAAGGAAAGTAATAGAAATTTAAAACTTTTTTTTTTTAACAAACAAAGGTTAAATTTCATACGCGTATATTGACAATGACTTTCGATCAAATTTGGTGGAAAGATTTAATTGTGTCCCCCCCCCTCGTGGTGGCACTCCATAAGAGAATTAACGAACTTGCTTTTTGAAGAGCGAACTTTAGAAAAATGTAGACCAAAAATAACACGCACCGAATCGAATCGTAGGTCAAGGCCTCTCTAACCACTTTGTGATGGGTAATGTCCTTGTTCTGACGTACGTTTCACTTAGCCATCGCGGATGGCCACAATACTGAGGCAACTGTTACATAATGAATGATGTAAAAATGCTCCACTGGGACCGCAGATAAAACGTGAGGGTAAAAAGGTCGATTCTCATAATGGTCTAAAATTTCGACGGATTTTATTACGAGATGAAATATGTCATTGCTGGCAGAAACACAAGATGGAATGTGATATTCGTGAAAAATGAGCGACAAGCATACTTCATTATTTTTTTACTAATTTTTCCACAATTTAAAAAAAAAAATAATAACGATTTCTCTAATTAAAAATAAATAAAAATAAATTCGGGCTCGCATCGAATTGGTCTACGATTGGTAGTACCAAATTACAAATATTAATACATGTAGTTCAAACAGTTCACAGTTCATAACATTCAGTCTTTCACTAGTAACGTTGTGGTTTGTAATTACAGCTTATTTTGGCTTACAGCTCATCAACAAGTTTAAATTTAGAACTTTCCTTCGACATTTTTTTTTGTTCGAGGTATTAAGGGCATTGCAACTTTATTCTGTAGAACATTGACATGTTCAACTAACGGATTTATGACTTTACTACGACTAAGCAAATAAAATAAATAATTGAGAATTAGTGTACTGGTGGTTATCGCGTTTTGAAACTTACTACACCTGTGACCTCTGGAATATTTCGGGCGAGAGAAATTTGGGCCTTTAGACCCGTGTTTGTACGATGTCAGGTACACATTAAATATTCCTGATAAGGTTAGGAAAAATTTCCAGGACGTCATCTGGGGACGGATGTTGATTCGAAACATTATGGTTAGCTTCTTAACAGCTTTTGAAATAATAATAATTCAAAGCAATGAAATTCAATAATGGCATAATTTTTTTAATAAATGTTCATACCTAAGGACCGTTTACTAAGTTGCAATAAATACCGTTTATTAAGTTACAAAGAAACATTTTGTGAAGTTTATTATTATTATTATTATTCAATTGCAATAATGCACGATGCAATAGAGACAATGAATAGGCATGTCTGAACTCGCCTATATGAGACAGTTGTAAAGACACTTGCGAGTAAAGTTTTGTTCAGTTACACAAGACTAAATCGGGTACGTCCGCTTTGGCCGAGAGGTAGCGTGCTCGCTCACCAACCAGCGGATCTATGTTAGATTCCCAGCGCAGCCGATCGTTTGGTTGGCTCGTGGTACTGCGCGGGGGGAGGCAATGGCAAACCACCTCTGTATTCTGCCAAGAAAACTCAGGGGGGCTTCTGCTCCCTGAAGTCACCCGGTGTCGGAGGATCGAGGGTCGGGGTCCTGAGAAGACACGAAGGACTTAACAACAAAACAATAAAATTAACAATAAAACAACAACAACACAAGAAAAAATAAATACGGTACATTAATGTTTCAATTGTACATGTATATTCAAACTATAAGCATTAGCTACATGTATATTTTTTAAATATTTTTATTTGATATATCATGCATTATGAATATGTCTTAATTTGTGAGGGTCAATAGGACAGTAAAATAAAACAGCTACATACACGGCAATAGTTGCGCAATATAATACACGTTGATATAACAATTATTGATAGTATTACAGTTATTTGTAGTGAACGTTGTCTGTTGATTTCATATTGTGGAAAACTTTTTTTACAAAACATTTTTTTATTGTATTTTATTTTGAGTCAACGAATTGCTTTTGATATTCGCCCCTATTGATTACAAAGAGTGCAAATCACTTAATTGTTTCATGTGTTGTTTGACTAAAGTTTGAGACCTATTTATGTTCAACTCTAATAAGCATTTGCTGACAAAATTTCGCTAGAGGTCATTTGACAACTGATTTGGTCATATACTATATATTTTAGTATGTCAGTCAGTACGATGGCAGCAAATTTGATACCCGATTTATGAGTCAGATATGACCCGTGCGCACTTGGAATGGCATTACAGAATACGCAGTTGGGAATATGGAAATTAGCCTAAGCAATTATTTTAGTCAGCTGACTTTGACAAGAAATCCCCCGAGATATTTACATACTCGATTTTTGAAGATATTTTCAAACTTTTATTTTTATTTTATCTTTTAACCTAAACATTTTTAACTACCGTACTGTTATCGTCTGTTGATCAGTTGCTGATGATGGGCTGATTTTCCAGACAATCTCTCGGTGAATAATCCTTAACAGGATGAAATAAATGTTCTTTGTTATTAATAAGCGTTTTGGAGACTGTTCTTAAATTCTGGATTGATAACTAATATTTCGGGTGGAAATTATTTATTTAAAATAATTTAAACCAAGGTACATTAGGATAGCGAGGCTAATGTTAGAATAAATAAATATTAAGCTAATTATGAAACTAATTCAATATTTTATTTGTCTCCCATATTTTGTCAATCATATCTGCCTAAATTAGTAATGCCAATTGACACATACTGTTACATCGCATTTTACAATTTTATTGTTTTTTTTTTTAAATTAGATATTCATCCGTCGGAGGGGCGGATACGACCAGTGAACACTACGGTTAACGGGAGTGCGGAACAGCTGTTGCGGAAATTCGTGACCTGTGACTGATGACCCGATAAACACGGTACGTTCCTCATACACGCTACGCTTTATCCATAAGTGGCGTTTTTTCGCCAATCGAGGTCTGCCCTGATCATCTCTTTAGCGCCACCAGAGGGCGCCACTTACCGCAACGCACAGGACCAATAGATCTGCCAATTTTATTCATTTTCGATTTCGAAAGCGAGTGTTTACTTTTGGAATATCGTATCTGCGCCACGACTAAAGCTCAAGTGCAAACCGAGTCAGTCAAAATTGCAATTGTTCTCACAGACATATGGATCTAGCCCGTCAAAATCGAGGAGGGGGACTTTGTATGTGCGAGGGCGCCGAGGGGAGATGTGAGAACTAGATGTTTCCGCAAAGGGCTTATCGCCCGTTCTTCACACATCCCCGCGAAAGTACCTCCACACGTGCTGCTTAAATATCATACGATATCCCCAGATTTCAACCTCCACCCCCTATACGAGTATATCTCCTTAACGGAACTGTCAAGGCCAAGATGACAAATTTAACGGGGGTGGGGGGAGGGAGGGGGAACGCAGTGTTGGGTAGGAACGGCAAGGGAACATCTCGTTGAAAGGAATTCGTTCTTTTTCTGAGTAACAGTGGGAACGTCCTCGTTTCTATCTCTAGAAAAGAAAGTTGGAACGTTCTCGTTTCTTTTTTTGAATAACGTCCAAGGATTTAAGACGATCCTTTAGATCAATGTTTCCCAAACTTTTTGTCTCGCGGAGCCATTTTTAGAACAAATTTCAATGGCGGAGCCCCATGTAATACAAGTTAATGGCGATTTATAAAAGTTATTAAGGTTATGCATGCCGATTTATTATTTTTTATCTTCCTGGAGTGGACGCGGAGCCACTGGGAAATGGCCGCGGAGCACAAAGGGCTCCGCGGCGGCAGTTTGAAAAACTAGGCTTTAGATTGAAATAAAAATGGCAACAATCTCGATTAACTGCAAAAGATTATTTGTTGTTTGTGTTGTTGTGGAGGCCTATCAGCCTCCCCAGGGGCAGATCGGAAGA